>JAGDQP010048543.1:792-12300 GCA_022664845.1 Lepisma saccharinum
TAGTTGGTCTACTGCTCCCACGCTGACCAGACGGGTTGGGAGAGGAGAGCCGAGGCTCTCACTGTGATCGCCACTGTTTTTTATTCACAGCAGCTCCCCAATTGTCCTCACGATGCTGGGTCAACACCGAAATTTTTGAGCCCCCACCGGGAATCGAACACGGACAGACGAAAGGACAGATTGGGCGGGATTAAAATATCCTTTTTATAGCTTCGCTATCACGGGACCTAAACGTATACAGTAATTGATGAAAAACTGCCTCATATGAGCTGTAAAAACGCTTAAAAATGTAAAAGTGTGCGTTTTACTGTGCATTGCATTATAATTATTTTATACTACACGTGGTATAATCAATGGTGATAGCAGAGTAATAAAGACTAAAAGATGGCTGGCTTCCTTTCACAGCCTCCGAGGACCCAGAAGTCGCGGGAGATTCCTGTTTTTCTTCAGACACAAACTAAGGATAGAGAGTGAAAGAAAGCCCCACAGAGGCTATATGAGGAAGACAAATAGTGGAATGTCTTGCAGAAACGACCTTCTTGTTTTTTGCTCTTTATTTTCAGCGCGGAAGCTGCTGGTGAGAATGAACTGCGACAAGTTGACGACAGGAACAAACGGCTTAATACATGGGGCGGCCTCTGCTCTTTTTCTCTCTATTCCAGTCTCAAGAATTTTCATTCCTCTCCATGTTCAATCCTGCCCCCAGAATTTATCTCTTATGCAGAAGAAACGTAGAAACAGTTTTAGTTCTTTGCTCCTTAAGTGTTTCACAAATAAGCTGTGGGCTCTTCATTTGGGGATTTTGGACTATTTCAAAAAAGCTATGTTGTTGGAGAGAATTTGCTTATCTTCCTTGCAGTTACACCAGTTGCAAAGAGCCTTTTAATCCTGACTTAAGATAATCCACGAGTCATAGATGAAAAAGGATAGGTAGTGAATTGCCATTACTTCCACTTTCTCACGACACCTGGTGTCAGGTCAGTCGAACTAGAAATCATGTAATGCTGGTAAAAAAAAAAAATATAGGGCGGGGGGAGTATCTACGCTTCTAACAAGCAAAGTATGGAACATGTAAATTTCATATTTCAACCAAATTTTGATCAGATTACACACAATACAAAAGAAGCAAAAATAAAAGTTATAGCTGCTCCCATCCAGAAACACCAGAGATATGCGCCGTAACATAATGCATCATGAGACGATGTGATATGAGGGTCACAAGACAGGTGTTATGTTGAAAACGAAAAGGACTAGGAGTACCCTGATGTTATCAAGATACCAGAAGAGAGGTCAACAATATACGATACAACAGTGACATGAAGGCCGTCTTGATATAAAGGAAGTAATTTAAATGGAAAGGGGCTCCTGTGACATATCAATTTGGAGTAGAATTCAAAACGAAAACCAATGGCGTAAAAACTAATAACGCATCTGTATTGGTGTAGACGTGAACAGGGAATCGTGCGAGCACGAAAGGTGCTATTACATTGTCAAGCTTGTTGAACAGCTTCTTCGACAAGCAAGCTCGACAGTGTAAAAGCATACAAAATCCGTCAAGGTTGCTCAAGGGCAGGCTAGTCAAGTAAGCTGGACAACAATTGGATAGATTAAATTTCCTCGACGCCTAGTGGGGAAATACAGTCGAGGAAGCTGAACAAGCTCGGCAGTGTAAAATAGTGCCCTTAGTGAAAGCGTTTTTTTTTTTTTATCCAACTGGGATTGAACACAGTAAATTCGTTACTTTTGTCAGTATATATTAAAGTTAGATGCAAAAATGGGTGAGCCGGAAATTATCAGGACATATTTTTCTTTTAAAAATTTATTTATAGTTTTTAGGGGTCTAAGGCTCAAGCCAGGATAGGAAAGGATGTGGAAAGGACTCGCCAGGGTCTAAACTGAATTTGAACTTATTTTAAAACCTTTAGGCATCTGAGGCTTACTGTTAATCCAGGTATACATTGAAAAAACTGGTAAACTCTGTTACGATGGACGCCCACTGGTATTGAACACAAAATCTTCCGAATGCGAAGCCAACACTTTATAAACTGAGCTACGGCTGCTGGGTAAAGGGGTAGAAGCAGAGATGATAGATATATTGCTTTATAGGTAGAATAAAGTCATAATAGAAAACATTTTTCCATGTGAGCAGTGGTTGGATTAGTCACACAGATTCCGTGAAATGGTGTCCGCAGATCCCAAATCTCTGACCACTCATTATTTATCTTTAGAGGCACTTGAAGGCCTTACCGCACTAATAAATATGTATAAAGCGCGTAAAGTATTTATAATATAATTATGGACAATGCACGTGTATCTCTAAAGTACAATGTGTTTTGTCATTAAACAAGTAGTTTTTAATTTTTAAAATCAAAGGTAAATCTATTTTTTCATGATAAAACTTTGGTAAACTTTATTTTTATATGGGCCAGTTTTAGTAACTTTGGACTTCGGCCCGTCACGATTTGCCTTTAGCTGTTAAGTGTTAAAATCCACACCCATGCCCCAGCCGGGACTCGAACCCGGGACCGTTGAGTCGATAGCCTACCGACGCAGACCGCTCGACCACCCGGCCGGCTATTTTTTCATGAATGCGGAGTTTTGAAATGCTCTGGACTAACTGGTTAGTAAAATAAGGATTGAGAATGTTACAGCTCTGGAATGAGATTAAGCAATACTGTGTCAAACAACACAGGAAATTTAAATTTCATTTGGCAACAAAACATTAAAAAAAAAGAAGAAGAAAAATGTATACATTTTTTTAGAAACCAAATCGAAGTGGATTTAGATACTCCTAAACGTTTTCAGAAAATATTTTAAAAAAAACACACACACACGACATTGTAAGGACGATGACTGGACAGACCAATCGGCTACTGCCCTAACTAGAGGGAAAAATAAATATTTCGATAAGAGAAATGATTGAAAATCTGAACACGTGAGCGCTGTTAGTCTACTAGCAATCTCCGAGGGCCCTTTGATAGGATATCAGACACACAAACATTCATTATTATAAAATAGGTTGGCAACACTGAGAACTGAGGTGATTAGGGACAGGAACACCCACAATATTCTTGTATTATGTCGAATAATGTTTTGTCAAGTTTGCTTCTAATACGTTTAGCGCGATGGAAGCAAATTGAAAAATTGAATTTTAAAGTACGTTGACAACACTGACAACTGGTGAGCTTGAGGACAGTGACACCCACAGTGCTTTTTATTCTCTTGTAAAATGTTGATTCCAAGTTTGATGCGGAGATGTACAACGGTATGAAACCAATTTGAAACATTAGTTGTTTACAATAGGTTGGCAACATTGACGCACTGCACCAATCAAGAAGATTTTAGCGGCTCTGAACTAGTCTAACCAACACCTTTCAAACGACGCCTGAACCTTTTGGTTCTGGGATTATAAGGTCCTTTATCGTTAGCTAATGGAGGGACTTTGGAGACCCAACGAATATCTAACACTGCATTGCACTGATTACAACAGGGTGGGGTCTAAACGTCGCAGAAGGTATCTATTACGTCAGGTGAATGTCCTATCTGTAGGCTACACACACGTAATAGCACGTTTTGACGTAGTACTGCAGTCCCGAATTTTCATAGGGTATACGCTAAATTTATGAATTTTCAAGCGGAGATCATGTTTCCATGATAAATTTTGGTAAACTTTATTTTTATATGGGCCATTCTAATAACTTTGGACTTCGGCCTGTCACGATTCACCCTGTAGTTGTTAAAATACACACCCATGGCGGGACTCGAACCGGGGACCTTCGAGCCGATGGCCTACCGCCGCAGACCGCTCGGCCGGCCATGTTTCCATGACTTTTGATTCATGTTTTTCTAAATTAAAAATAGCGATGAAATTACTAAAATAAATATTTAATTACTACAAAAACAAAATGCTTTGATTTTATGCCAATGAGCATATAACGATGAAATTATATGCATAATTTGTTGCATGGAGGGGAAGAGAAACAAGAAGACTGTTTGAGACTATTGCAGAATTACCAAGCATCTGTATAAGTATTTATATAGAATTTACTTGCTCATACCGTTATAAATTTATATAGTTTGATAGGAAAAGTCGGAAAGTCAAACTCCTACCTGTTTTTTCAAAACAAAAGCCAGATCTCATATCACTGCACAGAGACCAACGTACTACTCAAATTAACTGTGTATACACTATGTGCCTATTTCTGCAAAAAAATATTATAATAGTAAAAAACAGCGACAATGCTCTTCCCCTTCTTAACATGTTGTTCCCGTTCACGTGACGCCAAAAGTACTTAATTGTAATAATCTAACCGGAGGAATTGCAAATTAAATAAATAATAAATGAAACGAAAGTAGATGGTAAACCTATCATAGCACAAGGCATACGCTAATGTCTAAGTTGAAGCAAAAGATTTACGGCGTATACCTTCGACTACAGCCCTGTTTTGACGTCTACTAGCTCGGCAAAATTTCCGAGGAACAGCTATAACCATAACCTCGCGCAATTTATTGACAAGCACATCAACCTACCGTCGCGACCATACAATACACTTCAACACTAAACGATTAAGTTAAAAAGAAACAGAATCGCATTAAAAAAGTACTGAAATGAAATACGTCAACTGGAAGGAAGGGAACAAAATTCCCAATGAAGCAAATTAACGAAACGAACTAGACGATGAGGCGGAATCAAAGAGAACATAAAACCATCAGAATGAGGATAAAATCAATGCTAGAACGCTGAAGAGAAATTTCGAGAGTCATCACGACAGATAAAAGTGACACTCGGATGATGATGAACAAAGGAACGGAAATTCTGTTGTTTGGTCTGGTGCCAACCGCGAATAATAAATGATCTAAAGTACAACATAACAAGCTACTAATACTAGAGTTTCCCGCATCTGAAGATTGATTACACGAAATACAAACGCAAAAGAGGACTTTCTTCTGAGAAACATTAACCTAATCTTCATGGACACAATCTTACCACCATAATATATATGTTTTATGATAAAAGTTTACATTCCCTATCTTTTGTAGCTAAATTACTTTTCCTCCCATTTCGTAAAATTGTATTTTGCATGGATAATGTCTGTATATTCTTTTTCCCGAAACGAGATTAGAAAACATTTAAATAGTAGAGTGGCATAATGATAGAGTTCCCAGCTAAATAGATTTAGTCATAATGGACTGGTGGAGTTAAAGTGTCCCATACAAATATTAAGTAAGCTGATATCAACAATACCTGGTCAATCAAAGCAGTCATCTTCGAAATCCATACACCTTTACCATCACCGTACCAACGACTGGATTTCACACATAAAGAAGTCTAATGTGGATATATTTATATTGAGGTCTTGTATTCATACTAAAATTAATTAAAACAGGATGACAAGGCTATCAGACTTTATTACAAAAACACACCGCTAGCGTAACAGTTTCAATGTTCTAACAACATCTTCCTCAGATGACACATTAATACACACACTGATCTCTGAGTGTGTATTAACGTGTCGTCTGAGGACGATATTGTTAAAACACTGAAACTGTTACGCTTCCGGTGTGTTTTTATGATAAAGTTAAATGTGATAGCCTTGTCAGCCTGTTTTAGTTTAAAAAACGCCTGGATTCATTGATGTTAAAAAGTTATCACAGCATGCTGAACCTTCCTATCATTAGAAAAACTTTCCTTTGGCCAAGAAGTGGTCAAGATGGGGGGAAGATTTAGTAATCAGGGGAATATGGTGCATCGGAAAGTATTTCACACTGCAACTCACTAGAAGTCTTCACAGTCCTTTGTGCAAGCTGTAATCGTGTATTATTGTCCAACATAAAGACAAAGTTTTTCTTGACCACTACAGGATGTCTGAGGACATGTCCACGATGCATTTCATGTAGTTCACCTGCGATCAATTCACTGTGTAACCAGATTGAAAACCAACAATAGGATTGCTGAACTCAGATACGATGTCTGTTTCTCTCTGTATGATTTCGTTGAGGCATATAGCACAAAAACGAAATAAAAAAGTGCTATAGCTTCACGAGCCCAGTCAGGGGAGTGTGCTAATGGTCTACCACGAGGCTGCAGCAACGAGAGTCCAATTTGGATTATCTATGAGTCGTTGGAAAACTTTCCAACGATACTTGAATCACCTTACCAGCACCAGTAGTTTTCGAGCTGAAAGGTCTCGATTGTCCACATTAGTTAGTATGTGGCAATGCAACCCATCCATTTATGTCGAGATTCGCCCAACCGATCTACATGGTCTATGTGGCCATAAACTCGTCTTGCTGAGACCTTACCAACGATACCTCAACCTTAGTAGTTTCCGAGTTGATAGCAGTCGACAGACAAACAGAGAAACAGAGCGGTATTATAAGACTTACCAGCTTTTCTGCTGAAGCCTAAAACGGTCAAATAAATAGAAGTGTCTGAACTCAAATATCTTGTCAGTTTTCATCGGTTTATATTCAAGTGCTAGATCGCGTTACGGACGGACGCACAGATAGAAATACGGGAGGCCAAAATGTGTTGTGGATCAACCACAAGAATGTTTGTACTTAGTAAAAAAAAAAAGGAAGAAGAAGTCACTTTATTTTCCATTGGAAGATTAGTTTACCAGTTCTGAAGGCTGAAAGCGAGAAACCTGTGTGATTTTGCTCATCATAAGAATCTCGATTAAATTCAAAGGTTCCCTCTCATAAAACTTCATTTTTTTTCATTCAATGCTTTTTGAAAATTTCCTTATAAAAAGTTTATTTCTCTCCATATTATTTCAGTCACTTTATTTCTAAGCAATAAAAAGAGGAAAATAAAAAAGGAATATTTATTCTCTTTCAGACGGTTTACCTCGTTATTATGATCTCTCTCGAAGACTCTTTAATTGTCGTCCGTAAAAATCTCTTTCTAAGAAACAGCAGATATATTCCGCTTTAAGTGACTCAGAAAAAGAAGAAATGTGCAAGATCTGCAGTAATAAGAACGCAGTTTACAGCCAGTTGTCAAGTTCACTTCTCCACAGACAATTATCCACCCAAGTTGACAGTAATGTTAAGAAAACCAAAGAGAAATTAACTGCTCGAGAAGTACTAGTCAACGAGTTGTAAAACTTTGAAATTAAAACGCAGAATTTTCTTTTCATCTTTCCTTTTAATTTGACCACAAAACTTATACCGGAGAAAAAAAGAACAGAACAAATGAGCCAATTTACTGCATGAACGAGCTAGTATTTACAAGTAAACACTTTTAGTAATGTGCAATTTCAACAAACTAAAAATGAAATTATTTCTATTACATATAAGAAACTATAGCTGAATGATTTACTTGTAAAAGAGAACGCTCATTATACAAAGGAAAGAATGTAATATGGGGACAGTAGAATTTCGCTACTTAAAAAATGTTAACACTCAAAAAATCACATGGAGTAGATAGATGCTTGTTAACATTTTGTGAAAATATGCTCTTAAAACTCACAAAAGTTTAACATTTTGCTTCCATCCACTAATTCTGAGCTCTACTCAAGAAATTATAGATTTTTTATTCATTCATTCACGAAAATAGTGCCTAACAATGGGAAAACCTATAATTCGTCTTCAAAAGTCTATCATCGGAATCGCCTAGCACGGAGACTGTAGTACACTGAATCCTCGATAGATAGCAGCAAATTTGCGAACATTATTTACCATCTAGTGGGAAAAATACGAATTACATGATCGCAAAAGCATTCATTGTGTGCGTTAGGTGGTATTCGCAGTGAAAGGACTTGTGAAAACTCGAACACGTGAAATGATACGAAGTGACCTCAGGATAGACAAATGTGGACGAAGCATGTCGAAATCGGGAATAAATAAATATATAATTAGCGGTGGGATTAGATGCTTGTTATTTCAAAAGACATATACGTATATCATCATCTGTAGGTGTTTAGCAGAATGCATTAGTGCAAGGTTTATGTCTAATATTTTAAAAGTAACTGAAACAATTATGTATTTATAATTTTTGGCTAATCAAGAAATTTACCCTTGTACTCTAGAAAGTATATCTTGTACTCAGGATTTATTTTAAAAATCTTTACTCAAGGTATTTAAACACTTTTATTCTAGAAATTATACTGTCGCTAGACTACATATCTCTCATTCGTTAAGTTAAAGGACGCCGATGTTAGCCTGCATTGCGCGTGCTCCCGGTTGGGGTACATTGAAAGCATTGCTTCGGAACTCACTGAAACCAATCTCGTTTAGAACGTTAATAACAACTCAAAGAATCAATCATATCCCCGGATGGCCGAGAGTTTACCACGATTAGTTTCTGTGCGCATGGTCTCGGGTTCAAGTCCCGTGGCAATCCAATGAAACTGCGTATTTCGGAGTCAATTTAACCAAAAAGCTGTAGATCCCATCCTTATAAGTTCACCAGCTCGTTTAGGACGTTTATAATAAATTCAATGAACAAAACAACCACTCAGTCACGAACTGATGAAGCAACAAGAGTTGCATAGAGATCAAAATGACACGCTCAGTTAATTTACTTGAGTGTAAAAGGTGCAGTAACAAATATTATTAAGATTTGTCTGTTGTTGAGCTTACAATATACGGTGATCCTTTAATTACTCATATAACCCAACGATTGTCACAGAGCAAACAAAACATTGTAAAAACTGCATTATTGTTTCACAATATTATATCTTGTCACTTAGATAGCATTCCAGAAAGTGGTAACCTTTTGTTCAAAGTAGTTGTAGCAAAATGCTTCAGAATATTTTATTACATTTTTTTTATATCTTTATAGTTTGCTGGTAGTTTGTTATAGAATATAGAACAATTTACATACACAGTTACAGATATAATTGGGGTGGGGTAGTTCTGTTGGATAACATACACATTCTTGGGCGTTGGCAGAGGAGGTCGATCCGCGTAGAAATGTAGTTAGTATTTCATCAGAAGTGGAAACAAGTAGTACGCTAAATTAGAAAATCCTGAGGTACAGAAACGTATATAATATGGAAAATTATGTATCATGTTGAAAAACAATCGAGGAATTAGATGGAAGAGCGGCTTAACCCGAGTTAAGTCGTTTTTCCGTTTCATGTCCTAGGAGCTGCAGTAGGCTTATTTACAGCCCTGTTAGCCCAGGTTCCAGATGTTTTCGCCTGCAGGGTGTCGAAAATCTAGGATTGCCGTTGCTAATGAATTGAAAGATTTTTCATATTTGCCCACTTGAAGGTAGTCAACCCGGCAAACTGCATTGTGGTGTGGGTTGCTCAGCCTGTACTGACAACTGACAACCGACACCACCTTCCCATCTTTCGGGGTGTCCCAATCTTTTGATGAGATAGTTAATCCTTCTAGGTCCTGAGGAATGTGTGTGTTAAATTTCGTTAGAATTCGTCAAGGGGGTGTAGAATTGAATAGCGTTCAAACAAGTAACAGTAGACTGCAAGAGCGTAAAAGAAACAAACGCTGACGCACAAACTATTCTTCCGTAGGATTGATAGTAATCCACAGGTGTGCGGATACTCTGAACGGTTTGGAAACCTTTGCAGATCTTCAATTTTATTAGCTGGCCACACTAACAACTTGCATGTTTTTGTGAGTGGGGTCCGTCACAATATTGCTTTTCTAGGATGTATTAATTCCAGTTTGGCGGGGATATATGGAACGGTACGGAAGTTCTTGCAGAAGCTTTGAAAACCTCAATTTAAGTTTGGCAATACTGATAACGAGTACCTGGAGGGGCACTGTTTCCTACCGTCGTGTTTGTATTGTGTACAAGAATAATATTGCAAACTTTAGTGCAGATCCGTTCAACAGTACAGAAACCACTGTGGTATTTTATCATAAGGTGGCAATACTGACAACTGGAGGTGCTTGGGGATGTGAAAACCATAATAGTAGTTTTTCTGGGATGCTCAAGAACATTCCTTCCAAGTATGGTGCCGATACACCGTTCAGATGTTCCTTTTATGGAAAATGGCATAACTTCTGTGATTATAATATAGCTTCACTTTGATTCACGCAATACCTTTCTAGGGATATTAGCAACGTATTTATATATTATGCTAAAACGTCTAACGGCACAGGAAATCTGGTAAAATCATAAGTAAAACTTTCGAACCCGTTCTATTTATTTATTTATCTATCTATCTACGCATATATATATATATCATTTTCAAATTTCTTGAACATTTGATGTCCTTGGACTTTAACGGCCTGTAACGCAAGATAGATAAACTTCAGTAACTGGAAATATCGTAAAAACGAAATAACGGAGTCACTGATGAAAAGCGCAACACAAAAGTTCTTATATATTTTTCTCATAATAAGGTTTTAATTGCACCAAAAGTGTGAAAATTCCGTGTACATAATTATAGTGACTTTTTTTTTAAAACGAGAAACAGAAAAATCTACAAATAAATGGCTTTTATGACTGTCAAAACATGTCTTCAGAACAGAAATGCTTACGAAACCAGAGTCTTTTTTATAATTAAACTATACATTGTTTTTCAATGTCCCTGTAAAGTGTCCACTCTGTTACGCTTAATAGTTCACACGTATTTCAAATTCGTCCTGGTAATATTGTTACACTGGAGCATCATGAGAACAAGAAGGTGATAACATGGACAACTGCTTTGTGTAAAGAGTAATTTGTTTCCCGTACAAAGATATAGTTCAACATAAAGGTGAGTGCACTTCTCGATCATCTACTCTGTTACCCATGATATTACCATTAAAACAATAGTAGTGTCGCTTATAATTAACTTGTGGTTTGTCATTCTCGATCTCTTAAGTATCTGAAAATTTCTTGGAAATACGAGTTCAATATCTTTGTTTCGTGTCAGTTTAAAATGTTTTTCTCCACTCTGTTACCTTTTTGTAACGTAACACAGTGGGCTGTGAGTGGAAAATGTAAAAAATTACTCTACGATTACTTAAACTGAAAACTTTTCTGTATTTGTAAAGATTACATGTTGTAGAGAATATCTAGAATAAAAAGTGTAAAAATTGAGTAAGCATTTCTCAATTGAGTTTATTGAGTGAGAAGGCATCTTTGATTGCTAGTATACATTCATTTGTTCATAACTTACATACCATTACAATAAAGTTATTGCATTATTTCTAAAGCTTTTAGTTCACTCAATTGACAACCAATGCTTAAATTCAGTCTTCTGAATATTTTCTTATAACGAGACCAGTTTTAAGTACATTTACTTACATAATAATTCTGTTTATTATTTTTATTAATATCTGTTCTTATATTCATACTTCGAACAGTATACATGTAAACTTTGGATTCGTTTTCTAAGCTGCATACGTAGTTAAATTATACAAGTAAACCAATACAGATGTAAAGAGCACCTTGGGAAGGATGATTCTGATACTTTGAAGAACATTTTTAAAACCGAATTGATTCCGGTGAAGAATGTAGTTTAGTCTTATTAAAATCATTTCAATAATCGTAAAATTCCCCACTTGCGTAGCTTCCTCTTAACTAGTAAGTGTTAATCGCAA
>JAGDQP010048544.1:0-14722 GCA_022664845.1 Lepisma saccharinum
CAATACGATTCAAAATAACTTTGGTGAACATTTTGTATAGGACTGACGGTAAACTAATTGGTCTGTAGTTTTCTACGCGTTCTTTGTCCCCTTTCTTGTACAACAAAATGATAACGGCATTATTCCAACTTCTGGGTATTTCTCTCTTCCTCAAGCACATCGAGAATAATTTGGCAACTTCCTCTTTCATCTTTTCACCTCCCCATTTAAACATCTCTGCTGTGAGTCCATCTTCTTCTGGTGATTTTCCGTTCTTCATCCCTCGAAGTACTTTATCCACTTCTTCTTTCATTACGTCTGGGACATCAACATCAATTTCTTCTGAATCTTCATTTCCTAGTTCTTCCTCGGAGTAGTACAATTCTGTGTAGAAATTTTGAAATATATATATATTAAAACAAAGTTTTAACTACTCTGTCTGGTATGCGAGGTGTTTCAGTAACTCAGTCCATCACCGATAACTCGTGAATTATATAACGTAAAGCTCTAAGATAAATTGAATTATGCAGACTAAAATAATCGCACTTGAGATACCAATGACACACAGGAAAAGCTTGTTCAGGAAACTAACTTGCAATGTTTCAGTGGAAAGTGAGGCCATTTTCCATTTCTTTTCGAACGACTGATTATTGAATAGGGAAATATTTATTTCATATTTCCTACTGTTTATCAGCTACTATAACTAATTGCCATACACCAATATTACATCAGCAACTGTGTTCAGCACCAAATACTAGAAAACTGTAGTAGATTGTACCTGATTCTAGAATGTTTGCCCCGCTCCTAACTAAAGAAGTTAAAAGGACGTTTCCTTAAATATTAGTTCAAATTAAGTTTGGCATGTCCACCATATAGCGAGTCGTGGAAATTCATTTTTTAACCCAGTCCAAAGGGAGATAAGTTTCAGTGATAGAAAAAGGACCGATGTTTTTAGGTAGATTTCGAAGAAAAATATACCTATTGAGATCGGTACGATATGAAAGTATATATATATATATTAACACGCTAGCGGCCACAATTTTGAAGATATTTGAACCAAATTTTTATATGTTGTTTCTAGGCTTAATAGCTCGGTTAAGTTCGTAAATGAGCAAAATCGGTCGCCATCTTGGATCCAAAATGGCCGCCGAACCCATTGTTGTATAGAATACACAGCCTAAACCGCTGGGGCTATTGAAATCAAATTTGGCATAAAGGTACAACATCACTTTTTGATTATGAAAACGTTACCTAATGAGTTCAAAGACGCCATCTTGGATCCAAAATGGCGGAACTAAGAAATCTATTTTCCATATCGTTTGAGCTAGAGATACGAAATTTGGCATAAAGGTGCAGTATGACGAGTAGCTTAGGGAAATATCAGAACATTCAAATATCAGAAATATCAAAATATCACAAGTCGCCATGTTGGATCCAAAATGACCGCCCAAAATCCCATTTTGCACACCGTTTGAGCTGGATAAATGAAATTTTACTTGAAGTTGTACTATCACAAGTAGGTCACGACAATATAAGAAAACTTTCAAAAAGTCGTCAACTTGGATCCAAAATGGCCGCCCCAAAAACCCAATTTCCAAATCATTGAAGGTAGAGAAACGAAATTTTCTTTGAAGGTGTATGACCAAGAGTAGGTTACAATCAATAGGGCAAATCTTCCCTTTGGGGGCGCAGCCCCCCTTGGGTGGGTGCAGATGGACTCCGTGGTGGTGTAGTGCTGCAGGGAGATTTTGGTTAAGATAAAGGAGGCGCATCCTCTCAAAAGCACTGAAGTTGAGGGGCGAACCCCGGCTCCCAGCGAAACTTCGAGATCTACCTCAGCCTGTAGGCCTACCGAAAGGGATTTTTTTTATATAGGATCTATATACCGTACTTATTTGGTAGTTGTTTTTCTCACTTTCTCAAAATGCTGTGGTCAGATAGCCAGAGAACTTTCAGCGAGAGGGCTGGCAAAGTATCCTACAGCTCCTTCTAGAACAGGGCTGAGAAAGGGTTTGTCTGTTTAGTTTCTAACCAAAAAGGTCACTGCAAACATTCACACAGGAACAAGCCCCTGTGTCGAAAAACCAATGATCCAATACAAGTTCATCAAAGTGGTTTTCACCTTGGATTGCCTAATGTATGAGACCGCATGTTCTACTTTAAATTTCACAGTAACAACTGTGGTTTCCTCCTTTAAGTGATCTAACTTTTCTTTTCTCTCTTGAGGATTGTTTAAAGCATTCTTGAGGTCTGTCCCTTTTTCTTAGTTTAGAAAATACCATCCAAGTCATCGCAGTTAGAAAGATAAAGATAAATAATTTCATTATTTTCGTCATTAGATTTGTGCTGGTCTCCGAAATTCCTCTGAAACACTTCATAGCCTCTACTTAATTGTGGGTGGGGATTTTTTTCCCATATAAAGGCCTGTAATTTCTCATAGGTCATCCTTGGGTCAATAGGATGCTCTAAATCTGCACACGCTGCTGCTTCGGCTGTGACATCAACTCATGGAATATCAATTTTCCCATAGTTTGGACACATGACCCAAGTCCTGAAGATGATAGTGAACAGTTGAATGAATCGCAAAGGGGCACTGTGGCTAATGCTTCAATCATTTGACGTAGGTTCTCCTGAACGGTTACTCGCAGAACCTTGTCGTCCAGCTCGAAGACGGGTCGCCTGACTTTGCGGACACCAAAGATCCCGTCACCATATACGGCGCATTGCTATTTTATGCCGTTCTGGCTGCTGAATTTCCCTGATAAACTCATAGAGCATAGCATGTTGTATGTCTTCTTCAGACATTGCCATGGTTCAAAGTCATTACCTCACAATTTACTGGAAATCCATATCGCTTCGTGCATGGATATACCCCTACACTGTTAGTATCCCGACCTTGATGTAGTTATTAATTTGCTCGTCTCATGGCGTTGTTCCAACAGCCATGCTCAAAACGACATTACTTCTGGTTGATTATATTATGTAGTTAACTGACGCAAATATGGACGTAAGATGTCTACTGAAGGGTTTAGTGTAGTTGAGCTTACATATAATTCAATATTCAAAAATACACGTATATAATATTAAAACTCCTCTGTCGCTAGTATAAAACTAATTCTGGAGCAATGATAATGTATGTCTAAACATAAATATGAGGCGACATAAAGTATTGTCCGTGAAGCATTCGGGAATCTTGGGTTCCTAATGACACTATAGGAAGTGATTTCTCGAATTATGATGTCGTAAAATTTTATATACATCATGTTTGGTCAGAGTTAGAATATACTGAAATACGCATGAACACAAGAACTGTAGGCTAAATGGCATATGTTGAGTTCCTGCCATCTATAAAAATTGCAAAAGAAAGCGGGGAGAGGAAAGGAAAGGAAAAAAAGTTAACTACCAGTATTGTAAAGCAGTGCACTGTTGTTTGCAAATAATTCAAATAATTTAGTAAAGCCTTATTTCTATACATTCCTTTCATTTGGAATTGTGTGTTTTTTATTGTCTAATACCATCGAGTAACAGTAGGATCCAAAGTTTGTTTGCTTTTTGACATATAGAGAAACAGGGATATATCCTAACTTTGAAAAATAGTTGGACCTGGTAAATGAGAGAATACGATTCAATCTTTTGAAGAAAAAAAAAGATTTCTTCTATCTTTTCTTCTTAAACTATTACATAATAGAATTCATTCAGAAAGCTTATGATCAAAAGTACACAGTAAAAAATAGCTGTGTTAATTCAACACAATGCGGTGTCCCAGCGTGACTACCACTTTTGTGTGTTAAATCAACACAACACACGGTGTTGATTTCGGTAATGGAAGAAAAGAAAAGTTAAGGCTGCAGCTAGATTTGAACATGGGTTGCTCAGTTAGAAGTCGAGCGTCTTACCGGCTACGCTAAATCGTCAGACACAAAAAGTACTACATTGAAACAATATAACGAATAAACAAATCTTGCTGAACCTCACACAAAAACAAAGTTACTCTCACGATTTATGTCATGGTTTAATCACTTTTTCATTGGTCAATTAGGGATCACAATCCCCACTTATTGAGAATATGTTCCATTTCTATGAAAGCAAGCACAGCCTTTGACATGTTGTTACGATAAGAAAGCAGTAATGCTGCTCAAGTGCTTGGCTGTCGCCATCTTGCTTGCTTTCATATAAATAGAATATTCTCAACGAATGGAAATTCTGGTTCTCAATTGACAAATAGGAAGTGATTAAACCATGGGATAAGTCGTGCAAGTAACTTAGTTAGTTTTGGGGTTTCAGCAACATACATTTGAACCCATACACTGTTTAAATCTATAGTGTAGTCGGTTAATTCTAATGTTGTTCACTAAATATCGTTTGCAGCTAGTGTATTTTCTGTCTGACGATTCAGCTAAGTCGGTAAGACGCTCGACTTCTAACTGAGAAACCCATGTTCAAATCTCACTGCAGCCGTAACTTTTTTTCCCCACAGTCCCGAAATCAACACCGTGTGTTGTGTTGATTTAACACACAAAAGTGGTAGTCACGCTGGGACACCGCATTGTGTTGAATTAACACAGCTATTTTTTGCAGTGTAGGATTGCCCGTCCCTCACAGAGCAACTCGACCTGTTAAAGTAGTTTTCCACCTCTTGATCGAAAGGGCCAAAGCATTTCATATATCGCTTATTAGGAGAATGCAGTCATTATATATATAATTGTATGTTTAAAATAATAAATAGCTTGTGCAGATTATGTCAACATGTAGTTCAAATATGTATACGTATGTGTAGAACAAATCATATGGTTCAAATGTGTATTTACGAAGAAAATGTTACGTTTGCTGAATACTACACTTAAGTAACTCACCTGTCGTGATCAATAAAATAAATATATAACTAAATACTTACGCACTACCTGCATTGCGAAAAATAACGTATTTTACAAATTAGTTGAAAATAAAAATTGACTACATATTTCCCAAATCAGGAAAGAGTAGAAACCAAGGAAGACACAAACATTTCCAGAACTGAGCTGGACGATGATGTAAGACGATCAAAAGACAAGATTAATGGTGGATAATATAAAGTCATAAACAAAAATTACAAGTTCCTTGTTTTGAACTCTTAAATCTTTTTAGCACTCTTCTCTGCAGAAGAACCAGAAAGGGGGAGGGATTGACAGGCACACACACACCGAAAGGATGTGCTTAATAATCGGATTGGTTTGAGAGAATGAAGAAGAAAAGAAGAATTAAGGGACAAGATGAAAGGAAATGCGAATTAAGTTATCAGGTAGCACTCTATAATACGTACTCCGATATCTTTTGTAGTTTTGCCGACAACATTAGATCTCGATGATATGGAAAACAGTTTTTTTGACTCACAAGTGAACTACTTATATTAAGTCACACACCACCAGATACGAATCAGAGATCAACACACTTTCTCCCCCGACCCTGCCCTTTTTTAAGTTGAGTTGTTTACGACTTCAATACTGGTTTCATTTACATTATTATTATGATGTCTGCCTTTATTTCTCCCTTTTAATGAGCGTAAATATACAGCATCTTCGTGGTTTCTTGTGTCGTGACAGGATGAGTATAATTTAGATACAAATTATTATTGAATATATGGATATGTTCTTATATGAATGGTTCTTATCCTGTAGCGAAAATTTTTGCATTGCAGGCGATGATTGAGGGAAACAAAGAGGTAACTGACTTTATGAATAAAAAATCAGCAGAAAAATGCGGATGATATATGGAAAGATACAAGCAAAGAATTTCTGAAAATTTAACAGTGGTAAATCCAGCATCGATATTTTATTGGCGAAGGCGCTGCCTCTTGATCGATACTGCGAAGGGTAAGCAAGTTCAAACTCTGTTCATCTCAGTCATCCTGATTCACGTCTTTTTCCAGTCTCACCAGGTGCACTATATATTGGGTCCATAGGTGGTCCTTGAAGCTTCCTACACCATTCCTCTTTTCCCAGAAGATGTATTCGTCGAGAACTGTCAATCGTCAGGTTAGAGAAAAGGTTAGGTCGAAGGAGCAAATAAGACAGAGTGATTTCCGATTTATCGATATTGAACATCGATATCATTTGATGGATCAAGTAGTAGTCGATAGAGTGAATAGCAAAATATCAAACACTACATAATTTTCATAACGAAAAGTTGTTGATAATCGAATATCACGCATGGGTGACATACATATTGAAAAATTGTTAAAATCTAGTTTCATTTCCATTAAAAATCGTTGAAATAAAAGATCGATTTTATTCAAATATCATTCGGTATCGATATATCGATTTTTCTTGATATCGATATTTCAAAAGTCGAATGGTGTATCGAAAATTCCCACAGCTCTAAGTGTTAATTGAGCTAAGAAAGATGAGAATTGTATTGTTTTATGCAAAACGCATTTGACGAAACCAAATGAGTCAAGCTCTTGAAATTGAATTTTTATAGTTAGTTAATTGTTTAGATTCTCATTACTTTCTTGAAAAAGGTAATTATGAAATTTCAATGTGTTAAATGTACTAACAATAAGAAGTTATAATGCGCCTACGTCGATTGTCTATGATTGTCAGCAAATAGAAAATTTTGATATTGATGTTCGAGTGTTTCCTATAAAAAATTTACGAAGAACAGTATTTCCAATAGACACTGAGATCTAAAGAGTTGAAGAGGAGATTGGTGTAATGTTTCGATTAGAGCATTGTGTTGTATAGCGCTGAAACATGGACTCTTCGAACGAGCGATTGGATGCTTTCAAAGCATGTAGGGTTTCAAGAGAAAATAAGTTTTCAATAATTAAATCATTGTAAAAGATGGGTGAATAATGTAATTTCTGTTTCGACAAGTTACAACAACAACTTTCTTATACAACAACTGAAAAATAGTTCCGAACATTTCCAAAACAATGCCTCTTTCTATTGTTATATAAGACAGTTTTAATTGTTTCAGAAAAATACCAATTTAGAATCTTCATACAAATAGCATCCACCATTTTGCCCAACAGCTTACCTCCCCATTTTGTTCAACTGGTTAAGTTTTAGGATTTCATGATGACTTTGCTTAGCAATTTCCACAAGATGAAAAACGCTACCACTATATTACATCTAAATAACTGCAAAATAAGGCGAGGTGCTTATATTTTGCAGTTCTGGTTTATTAAACCCACAATCGAGCAACAAACTGGATGTTAAAATAAATCGAAGAATAGAAATATCCCATTGAAAAAAAAATGGAATTCAACTGAAGTTACTGCCTCTATGGTGCATCCAGTAAGTAATTCAACTCGCAACTTGTTTGTTGATGGCACCATCAGTCTAAGCTGGGGTACAAACATCTCTCCGTTTTGTCAAACTTTCCCGGTTTCCCCTACCTGAAAAATAATGGGAATAATCCCAGGAGCACAAAAGTTAAGAAATTAGCACTTATTTGAAAAAGTAAGTGAAATCAGAGCAATGATCAGGGAGAAAAAAAAGTAACTGGATTGAACCTTATTTACATTTTATGAGATGAAATTCAATTGGTCAATGTAGAAAAGCATATCTCTGTTTCCGCTGTCGTACTTTACGTGCGTTTTGGTCGTAATAAAAAGCTCAACTTTAACTCTTATAGTTAAAATGTTCATGATGATATGGAAAATGTGGTGTGTGTCAAAAATACACATTGATTTTAATTGAAAATGCCGTAAATCAAGAGGAAGACGAATGTGTATAGACATTGATTTTCATTAAGAGTATCATAAATCAAAGTTAAGACGTTTGTGAATAAATTAGTTTGATTTTTATTGTTCAGCCTCACGAAACTATTAAAGTTTTCTATTGAAGAAAAGAAAGTTATTTAATGCATTCTATGTACTACAAATTGTTCTGCGTACAAAAACGGTTCATAAACTTAAACATAGTTATTTTATTTTCTCAAATGTAGTTTATTATTATATTGTGAAGATATTTTATATGCAAATTTATGATTTAAAAAGATAAAACATGTTAAAATAAAATTACAAAATGTACATTTTTTTCTATTCACCCGATAGTATATCCAAAAGCATAATTCAATGGAAGAGTAAGGGATGCTATTACACATGGAAAAAAGGTGTACGTTTTGTCCACTTTCAAAGAGTAATCTTTTGATTACTTTCGAATTTATATATATTTTGTGCACAACATGTCCTGACCAATTCAGGCACCACTTACTTTTGCATCCTGTTTTTTTTTATATAACGAGGAAAGTGACGAGTTTGGTAATTTTTTGTTGTCCGGTTGATTGAAACAAAAGACTACCGCCGAGAAGACCTGAGTTTTATATCCGGTCCGTGCGCTTTTCCTTACTTCTTTTCTAGAGTATCAAAACTTCTACTGAAATACTTTAAGGTGTGAAAAATGTCTTCAAATAGTGATTGGAGGTGAAAAAGTACAGTAGTGATCAGAAGTTGTAAAACACTGTACACAGAAACGTGTATACACATAGTATGCAGATATATTATCACACCAGTCTATAGAAGTACCTAAATCAACGCTAATTAATATGTTTTATATTGGCTTATAGAAAATATTATAATGGAAGAAACAAGGACTATGATTTAAATCGTTTTATGATCAGAATACGAACTGTTAGATTTAACCGACTTCATAAAATTGGTAATGTTAGACAATCATGTTCGAACTACCAAATTGGTTATTTAATGCAAACTTTCAGGGGAGAGTGTAATAATATAGCTTCATACGCAAATATGAAAAAAAATGTAAAGAATAATTTTGTTTATGCATGACTAAAACGAAAAGCATGGGATGCGTTCTCATATAAGTCACTTTATAAATTCTTGAATTGGCGCGCCTCATGCTTTCCTTTTAGTCATGCATAAACAAAATTATTTTTTACTTTTTAGTACGAATTGTTTAAGAAAAGTATGTATTTAAAAAGTTTTTTTTTATTGTTTTTTCTTCGAGTTATTTCGGTGTTCGGATACTATTTCTCAAGCTAACTTTTTGTTACCCAAATCCTAAAAGTATTCTGCAACCAGTCAAACGCAACATCGTAGTGGGCTAGTATTTATTTTAGGATAAAGAAGTTCATATTAAAATATGTTTTTAAAATATATAACTATATAGAAATATATGAAAGTAAGAATGGAATATTATATTGCCATCCGACTTAAGTCGCTGTGGAAAATTTAATCATTGCATGACGTTGAGAAATGAGTTAAATTAACGTTGCAAGATTTGAGAACACCACGAACCATTGTGAACTAGAGAAAAGAATGTAAAAATGTTTCGTTAAAATGACCAGTGACAAATTTATTTGTCAATATAACATCAACCAAACCTTTAGTCACCAGCACTAGAAGAATGTTAATTGTTCTTTAGTCAATGGAACTAAATGTTTGCTTAGAATCCAGAAAAAGAAAAAGTTTAAAGTACTGCAGGTCTACTTTGCCAGTTTAAATTAACCGCACCACATTACTTGGTTAAACGAGCAAATAGATACAAATAAACCATGTCTTCGGAACTACCACAGTGATTTTTCAGTAGTAACCAAAGAATTTGGTCTTTCATGGATCTGGACGAAGTTTTGGTTCGTATTAGAAACATCACGCATTGGATCGTGCTGTGTATTGGTTCAACATTTCGAACCAATGCAGATGCGTGTATTTTTCACTGCGGAAATAGACACAAAGAATCATATGCTCAATACAACGGGTAACGTTCATAAGTTCTAAATTACTTAAGTCCTAAATTCCAGAAGTCCTAAAAAGAACTTTCACAAGTCCTAAACTTTAGGACTTGTGCAATTTAGGACTTCTGCCATTTAGAACTCGTGCAATTTAAAACTTCTGCAATTTAGGACTTCTGTAAAATCCAGAGAACTGGCTTCTTGTCTTTTAGGACTTCTGCAATTTAGGATTTCGGAAATTTAGGACTTCTGAAAATTAGGACTTCTGGAATTTAGGGTTTGTGCAATTAAGGACTTCTGCAATTTAGGACTTGTGCAAGTTTCGTCCCTTTGCTTTAGTTCTCAAAATTTCCGCAGACAAGACAACCACCGCCACTTCTGTAAACCAAACGTTACAAATAGGGCTACAGTGGATATTTCGTCCACCATATTGAAGTAATATTGATAAGCTTGAGAAAACTCGTTTAGATTATCTATAAATCCCAAATGTCTCTTTCTCTTTATGACAAAAAGTGATTGCTTGTGAAAAGGACACTACATTATTTTGAATTGTCTCACATCGTACAAATATTATTGACTGCTTTACATTATGGAAGTGAGATTTCAACATACAAGTGTTCCTTTTAATAATAATAATAATGGAATGGAATGGATTTTATTTTCGTGTTATGAACACCATTTAGGCCAATACAACACATGTCTAGAATATGACACAGTTACATAATTCTCTTCATTAACATCGTTAAAGTAAAATATACAGCATACGTTGTCATAGAATATAGGAATAATTAAACATTACTTCCAATACACTTATACAATCTGTTCTGAGTGATTAGCTACAAACAGTATAACATCAGTATAAGATCCTTAGCTTCTGGTAATAAAGAACATAAAAGAAGTAAAAGGCCATAAAGATTGTATCAGCCAGTGTTGCAAAGTAGAATGAAATAAAAAATATTCCATTGCTTAAACATCATAGTTCACATGGATATTGCTTAAAGTCAAAAACTATTTTCAATAAAAGCAGGCTAGACATTACATACTAAATTTATAACCGTGTATCGTTAAAACCAAACACGGGATAAACCTAAAAAATTAGAATAAATATAAACTGCTTAACAAGTACAGTGGTAATTTAAAAAGGAAATATGGAAAGTCACATAGCTAAAATGTGTAAAATATATAGAAACATATAATGCAGCCATAGCTTTGTCATTCTTTCATATCTTGGTTATAAACGTGAATCATTCTAGTTAAAATAGTTTTCTTTTTGTCACTGTTAACCAAGAATTCGTATTTTCTGAGATTAAGAGTAGGTCCATGAAATGTATTTTTTTCCAATAAATATTTGCTATGAATTGTATTTGATAATATTTCATCAATAAATTGTATATCAATATTTCTTCTACAAGGGTTCAAGTCTGAGAAAATTGCACCAGTATTCGTAGCTATGGTAGGCCAAACTTAAGGCATAAAACTCTAATAAAAAACTTTTGAATAGCTTCTATTTTTAAGCTGCTAGCTAATATTTCTTGGTACCAAATTATGATTCCATATTCTAATTTAGCTCTCACTAAAACTTTATATAACATTATGTATGTTTGCATTGTAGTTAACTCTCCCCATTGGCTACACATGTACCCTATCCTCTTTTTGGATTCTTGAGTTAAGGTGTCCTTAAATGTGGCCCTTAAACTTACCATTGGCGTCAAAATATATACCTAGGTCTTTGATTGATTGAACTTTGCATATTACATTATCCAATATTTTATAGGTACTTGGAAGATAATTCGTTTTTTGGTTATAGCTTATAACCTTTGTTTTATTCAAGTTTACTTTCATTTTATTCTTGTCACACCATATTGCCACCTTGTTAATGTCTTCTTGTATTCTAACAACGTCAGAATTAATTTTGATATAACCAAGCAATTTTAAATCGTCAGCGTAAAGTAAAGTTGTAGCATAATTTACCCTTGTACATAAATCATTAATAAATATATTAAATAAGATTGGACCAAGGGGAGAACCTTGCGGAATCCCATTTCCTATTTTGGCAGATTTTGACAGGTTTTTATTGACTTTAATTTGGAAAGTTCTGTCTTTCAAATAAGATTCAAACCATTTTATATGTAAAGGGGATAATCCCATACTTCTTAACTTATTCAGAAGAATGGAATGGTTTACAGAATGAAATGCCTTTGTAAAATCGAAGTAGATAACATCACATTGTGAGTTACTATAAAAAATACATCCTTGTATCTGAATAGTTTCCTGACATAGATTAGTAACTATGGATTTACATGGTATAAACCCATGCTGGTTTTCATGTAACAGTTCTTTCAGGTTAAAATTTAAGTGTTCAGCAATTATGGCTTCGAAAATTCTTGTGCATCCATTCAGGATCGCTATACGCCTATAATTCGAGAGCATAGATCTGTCACCTGACTTATAAATAGGAACTATAATTACTTGTTTCCAAATTTCCGGATAATGGCCTTGTTGCAAGGATTTATTAAATATTTGTACTAATATTGGTGTTAAATATTGACCACAGGCTTTTATGATATAGTTTGGAATGTTATCAACTCCAATGCTAGATTTGGCCTTAAGTTTTTTAATGTGTTTAGTCACATCTTCAGTCGTAATAACAGGAATGTTAATGTTTATAAGATTACCACTGTTGTCTATTTCATTTTCTTGGTGTAGGCTATTTAATGTGACATTTTGAGGAAATAGTCTTTGCATTCTTCAGCTATTTCAAACCTGTCGGTAATAATATGATCGTTGACCTTCAAGTATGTTATACCCTTGTCTCTTTTTGACCTATTATACTGTGACCAGAAGAATTTAGCATCACCCTTGAAACTATTCTCTAAAGCTAAGAAATACAGTATGTTTGCCTTGCTGATTTATACGTTTGTTTAACTTGTCTTCTCAAAGAAGCATATGTATTGCAACAATCAAGTGACCCTGTTTGTTTGTATCTCACATAATAATAATAATAATAATAATAATAATAATAATAATAATAATAATAATAATAATAATAATAATAATAATAATAATAATAATAATACATTAGATAATTATAATCAGTTTCACATATTAAAAAACTTATTTCACTTGAAGTGAATTATGACTGGATGTTTTGGCCACTTCGAGCTATTTCTAGAAAGTCAGTCCCGTTCTATGCTAGCTGTTAATAGTCAGTCAAAACTTCATCAGAAATAAAATTCTCACGAGTTATTTGGCCTTTTCCATAGTTAGTTTTCATAGAAAGCGTTACGGAAATAATTGACAAATGTGTTATGTAATTTGTATCTTAATGAGAAGCTCCCGTGTTAATGTGTAAGCTTAATGTTGACCTCAATTATTGTCCTCACGATTCTGGGTAAACACCGAAATTTTTTAGAACCCACACCGGAAATCGAACCAGGAGCCACGTGCACCGTAGATACGAGCTCTAACCACTCGGATAAGCGGTATTATTATTATTAGCGAGGTTATATAGAGAGGGGACCTACAGTTTAAAATGGGACCCGAACAACCACTCGGCTTTTATACGAGGCTTTAGGCTCCCAGCAGGTAATGTCCGGCCTGTTATTGAGAGTTTCTTTACCAGTTAGTGTTTTTCTATTATTATTATTTGCTTCAAAAACTCCCAGGTTGAAATTTATGCTGATTCTAAACTGATGGGAATTCTTGTTGAAACAATGAGCAATTTTACTAAGCTATCCATCCGCTAAGACCCCCAAGTCTAAAGTCCTGTCGGTGACAATCGATGTGGTAGTCTTAACAATCCATATTGTATTCTTAACTAACACCATACTAACACCAATCGACATGTCCTACTGCCATTTGGACCTCTGCATATTGTTCCATTCATTGCACTCCAATGATTTCGTACTACGAACAAGGCAAATTGTACTATGAACAAGGACAGCATTTCCGGCGGCCATTTTGAAAACGGTGACCCGTATACAATATGTTTTTGCGGAACATTATGTCATTTTCCAAGATCTATTTAACCAAGTTTCACTCGACCCATGTTGCCATTCGAAGTTTTGCAGTTGACCCCCTGGGCCCCGTGAGGGAGGCCCTGGGGCCCCTTGCTTTTTACGTAATTTTATCAGTCCCCGACATGGCTACATTCCTGCGCAACCAACTTTGTCACATTTTGTTTCATTTCGAATCTAATTCCGGTCGCAGCGTTACGTGGGACACCCTGTATATATATGACTTTAATGACCATTTTTCTATGAAATTTCGATCAATTAAAATGATTAATAACTGACAACAGAGTTTGATCAATTAAATTACACTTAGTAATTGAAAACTGTTCATTAATATAAAAACAAAATATAGGAAAAATTGAAAAAAAAATGAGCTTGGTTCAAGATATATAGATAAAATGTTAGTGGGATTCTTGTTTCTCATACCAGTTGCAAAGAGGTTTCTACAGGGTTCTTAAAAAATGACTTTCATCTTTTTTCCCTAATTACAAGGTACCAAACCTACAATTTTCCATGACCAACGGCATTTAATGATATAAGGATCTAGTAATGAAGAATGCCTGTAGGAGCTAAATAAAAGCTTAGTCTAATAACAGGATAATCAAACACACGTAACTTAACAAAAAAAAAGGTATTTAGGATCCTGAATATTGAGACATCTTCAAGTTAATACATATTCCCATATAGCAATGTAAGCTCGAGACAGGCTTGCGACGCGATAGCAGCGCCACAAAACAAGTTTAGGACTTCTGTAATTTAGGACTTGTGCAATTTAGGACTTCTGCAATTTAGGACTTCTGCAAAATTCAGAGAATTGAGCTTCTTCCCTTTTAGGACTTCTGCAATTTAGGACTTCTGCAAAATTCAGAGAATTGAGCTTCTTCCCTTTTAGGACTTCTGCAAAATTCAAAGAATTGAGCTTCTTGCCTTTTAAGACATCTGAAATTTAGGACTTGTGGTGCTACCCCAATACAACAACATCTAGTTGTTAATAGTGACCCGTGTTTTGTATAAAGCAGTGGCGATTCGTCAATAGAGGAAGCGAGGCACTCCTACAG
>JAGDQP010048545.1:0-14722 GCA_022664845.1 Lepisma saccharinum
CGTAGTGTCTATTTTTAGAGGGAGATGCATACTCTACTAATATCTTTCAGTCTTTCAAACAAAAGTTCCAAATGTGAATCGAGCTGTTAAGTTCAAACATCAATTAAAATATGCATTTCCCAAGTACTCAGTAACACACTTTATTCAATAAAAGCACACGAAATCAAGTTTCTGCCATTTACTTCGAAAAAAATATTGAAGCCAGTAGCACAAAAGGTGGTAAATTACTCACTTCAGATGAAAGAAGAAATTAACTTCTTGTCTTGCCAGCCACAAAATGCCCACTTTGTTACTTTTCATCTCTTGATAACATTTTTCGATAGAATTTGTGTGTTTGATGCCAGCAGAGACAAGTCATTTCTCAGAAGGCGCAGCTGCGTGTGTAATCCATAAAACAAGTATGTTCGTGCATGATGTATGCACATTTTGAGTCATTTTAGGCCCCCAGTCCCGTTAAAAGCAAAAATAAGCAGATGCCTAACCTAATCCCTTTTGTGTTCAAGTGTGTAATTCTATACTAAAATGTTAAGCGAATAGATATTAAATAATTACCAAATATCAGCCGAGCAGCCGTGGTAAGTGACAGGGCATTAACTTAGTATTCGGGAGATAGTGGGTTCAATGCCAGCAGTCGATCATTCTGACTGTGGTTTTCCCAGGGTTTTACCTCAGTCAAACCAGGCAAATGCGAGTATGGTGCCTTCAACTTGGGCCCTGGCCGACAGCTTCAAGAATTCTTTTCCCCTCCCATATCCCGACCTGAGTCATATGACTCAAGGCCATAAAAAAGAAATGTCACTGATTGGCATATTTTAACTATCTTACGTAAACATTGCTCTGACACCTTCCATTGTTAGCAAAAATAAGCTAAACTTGAACTTCCTCCCACCTTG
The DNA here is from genome assembly GCA_022664845.1 of Lepisma saccharinum. Lineage (NCBI taxonomy): Eukaryota > Metazoa > Arthropoda > Insecta > Zygentoma > Lepismatidae > Lepisma > Lepisma saccharinum. Next base: position 894 of record JAGDQP010048545.1, read on the forward strand.
ATAAAATACTTGAACGACCTAAAAGCTATTTAAATATTTTCATTTTTTTTATATAACTTATCTGTTCTATCCTGTCATCTTTCTGCCAGGTGGATCTTCACTGCGATTCAATAGCACCTGTTCGTAACATCTTTAAAGACAATCCCAAAAGTTCAGTTTTTAATTTTGAATCTGTTTATCTTTAGGAAAGGTATGCATTAATAATAGAAGTTACAGCAAATAAAATAACAGCAAAGGAATCCGCAAGAAAAGCTGGAGTGAATCTATGACTTCTGAGTTATTTCTACCCGTGTTTTGGCACTGAGGAACTGCACAGTTATTATGATTACTACTTATTGTTTAGAAAAGCAATTTAATACACACATAACTTCATATACGCTATACACACAAATGCATACCTTGTAAAAATTGAAGAAAAAAATATTGAGCTTTGACACCACTACACAACACGCGCCCATTCTTTCAAAGAAACCCGCGCGTCTTGGACATGACGTCAAAGAACGTCGTCTGCTGCGCGGGAAACATGAGCCGCCTACCTGTTACAGAAGTCTATATTTACATTGGTACACTTCAATGCATGTATCACGCATACAAAATGTGTATTATTAAATTTTTGTCTACGCGTTGAGAATGTGGTGAGTGTTAGTTCCATCATTCTCAACGTTCATATAACATCACCTAACGTAAGACAACCATGCCAATTATTCATGTCCATATGCATATTAATCGCGCAATAAACAATCCCGTAAAACTTTCGTCGACGAGGGAACCAGGGATGTTTCAACACTGACATTTGAATGAAACGTGGTACATAAAACAAATATTTTTTTTTTTTGCCAGTAACAGACTCTGAAGGCCATACTCGAACTGTATATATTCGGATTAGCCAAATTTATTTTACACTTAATGCAATTATTAGCTTTGATTTTAACATCTAAATAAGTTATAACACAGAATTAATGAAACAAAATGTGTCTGATTGAGAAAGTACCTATGCAGAGTTTCTTTAAGAGTATCCGTTTCTAAACTATTCAGCAGATATAAAACTATTTTCCGTGACTTACTTCTGTTCCTAGAAAACATTTCTAGCGGTACTGTTCAAGCTCATCAAGTCACATCAAATAATGTGCAAACTTGAAATTTTAAAGATAATTCAACTGAGAGAAGTGTTTTGTTTAGAACAAACTTATTTAACATCTAATTTTCTTATTAACTGTTCTTGAACTACCTTATGAAATTGCGTATTGTGAAGAATATTAAGGTATAAGCCATTTCATAAATTCTATAATTCATAATTAGTTCGAATTATTTCATCGTATTTTTTCATTACCTGAAGCATAAATTAACTTTAGGTAATGCATGTATTATATTTTATTAAAAATGTTGAAAAGAAGTTCGGATTAATATGTGATTTGGGTGTTTATATGACATGGGTGTTGAGAAAGGTAGAAATATACTTCTTTTTAAACATGAATTGTTCGTTTCTAACAAGTAGGCTACTACAAAATGATAACTAACCGCTTAGAATACATAAGTCCAATTGCAAATAATCTCCACGTTATAGCAGTTTTGAAAATATGAAATTGATGGAAGTTGACAGGGAGAGTTGGAGGTTAAAATGCGTTTAACAAGAAATCGACTTCATGGACAACATTCTCTTTCCCTGTACTCTTCAATTTTGTTAAACTTTGGTGTTTCTTAGATCTTCAGTATTTAAGAGGTACCAGTATTTCTGAGCACTACCGTCATTTCCACGTTCAGAAATTGTCATGTTATAGTCAGGAATGCACTCGTAAATTTTATACTACCAGAACGTATCAATTTTTACCATGTGTCATACCAATAACTGTGAAGTGAGGAATAGGTATAAAACAATATTGATCATATTGACAATATGGAATACTTTATCAATTACATTGGAAAACCTTAACATTTAGAAACTGAATCAGAAACATTTAATAGAAGAAGTTTCATAGTACAAAATGTTTTATTTTACTTACTAAAACAGTCTAATCTTGATATACAACCGCATGCTAATATGTAACCAAAACTTAGCAAGTGGATTAAAATCCTCAAACTTAGCTACTATAGCTTGTCTCGTTCTGTTGTCATCGGCAGTTCGGTGTTTTCACAGCCACGTTTTCACATATGGCTCTGGCTCCTAGTCTCTCAAGATACCAGTCTCCCGGGAAGCAGTACCAGTACGACGTTCTGGCACCAGTACAGCCCTGCTTATAGCCAACCGCCTTTGGGTGGTTGTCTAAGCAAGTATTACATTCTCGTGGAGTTTCTGGACTAGGGAACTATGCACTAATATTTTTCAAATCGTCAATTGTATCCTTTGAATATGTTAAATCTCAATTCATAAAGGGAGACAATGTTTTTTCTCATGATTGTTATGTGCATTTGTAGATGTCATATTTAAATATTATATTTCACCATCTCTATAACCATTTGAAACTCATCCGAAGATTACAGACAATAATGCCAAACGCTTCAGTGGTTTCTGCTGTTTCCTTGCTGTAGAAGTGATTGTATGGGGATTGGTATCAGAAACAATGATTTCAAATGAAACATATATTATAGTGTTCTGGCGAAATTAAAATTTGCGTATTTTATGATAATTCCTTTATAAGTAAACATGATATCTCGTAGGTTCCTCTTGGCAGGTATTCTTTCATTTTTAGTAGAATATATTTAAGTTTGTTACACTTACCGTCAAATTTAATAACTTAAAATTTCAAAGTTGTTCTTAATGATAGTTCTGAAGGAAACACAAACCATGTCTTACTGTTCAGTTATACTAAGCTTATGTAGATCTCCACGATTGAACTATTCGTAAATCCCAGATATTTGAGCCGTCTTTCAACTATTAATCTTCGTACCTGGAAGATTTCAAATAATTTATCTACAGTCGCATTCGAGTTGATAGGTCGCTTGAGATCCTATTTTGAAGACGCCGATGAACGTTCAGTTCCTGGTTGTTTCTGACAACTTCAGTTTCCGCCCCTGAGTTTCAAATCTACTGATGACTTGCTCTATCGTGAGTCCCATCTTTGCCATACCTTTGTAGAAATTTACGGCAACCTGGGCTCGTATCACACTGTCTTTATAAAATGTATAAAGAAAAAAGTGTTTGATGTGCTACATATAGTTTTTTCTTTCACCTACATTATACGCTGTGGTGGCATTGATGATCTCCCGATTACGTGGCTACCGTTTCAAACACTGGGAAATCAGTACTCCATTAAACTGTGACATGTCAAAATAGGTAAAAATTATGGAATCACCCAATATGTAATAAAAGGTATAGAGAGATAAAAGTGAGTAATGCGTGCAAGTGTATTAAAAGTGTATATCAATGCACTCTGCACTAGAAAAAATAATAATTTAGGTACCTAACAACATTACTGACAGCTGAAAATCCAGTGATCATACGACTCCGCCTAGTCTTCAAGTGTACTGAATTTAAAAATAAGATGCGACTTTGATAACACTGGTTTCTAATTGTACCGTTAGATGGTACTTTAAGCCACACATTCTTTGTTAATGTAGAAAGGAAGAAACTGAAAACCAGTTAGTTATTGTGCTAATCTATAATGTCGCTTTATCGTGTAGTAAAAAGTATATCTTTCACTCTTGCTGTACATAGCTTGATAAAATTTCTACTGTATGAACATAAATTTCTTGCAAAAGTACAAACGACATATTCTTGAAATTCTTTCTTTCATGTACGTATGAATATTCTAAAGTACACTTTCTTTCACGAAATTAGTTCTTATTTCATTTCGTTGTGATAATAAATTGCTGTCCGTCTTTTGTGCACATTTACATGCGCCCATTGATCAGTTTTGCCAGGTGTAGTGAAATCTTCCAGACTATGGGAAAATCTCCGGCATACCGTTCACTTTTCGTTTTAATTTCAAGTAATTTAGCAAAGAAACTTAACAAGCGAGAGGTCTTTACGAAAAGTAAACGTGATTTTTTTAATTTCTTGAGGGAAATGTTGCGACGAGAACTTAACAATAATTCCACTGATTTCCACCAAATTTTGCATATGTAGCAATAAGTAATCCAATATGTCATAAAGGTATTCACGGTGACAGAGTTGCAAGTGTTGCTTTCCTATTTGATAAATTGATTTTTGTTTAGTTTGCGCCCATATCGTTCGACACAAGGGCATTGTTGAACACCATAGTTTGCACACGTGAACATTATATGCTGACACATGTCATAGACATGCCGGGCGTCGCAGTTGGTAGTGTTGCAAACTAATTTTTCAAATGTATTCTTCGAAATTGCTTGTATATGGTAAACGTATACAAGGTTTGTATTATGCACTTGGACAGGTTATAGAGTTACTTTGGGCGCTACTGGTAGTGCAGTTTGTTTTTCTGTTGCAATCAATTATAAAATTCAATATTCAATTTAATATTTGCAACAAACATCTCATAAATAATTTTGAACACAGTAAAAAAAGTATTGTAGCTGTCACTATCCCTAATCACTGTAACTGCCAGTGTTGCCAACCTATTTTAAAATTCAATATTTGAAATGCCGCACAAAGGTTACGTTCCAAAAGGTATTTCTAATCGTTGATTTAAGAACAATTGTTTTTTTTTTTTACAATACAAATGTACTATGTTGGAAATATTTGTTTTACATTTTTAACTATCTCTTTCAGATAAGATAGAGTGGTTCAGTGAGGAGGATGTCTTGACTAATTGCGAACAGATTTTGGTAAGTTGATGGAACATATAATCCTTGTTTCCATTGACTTAACGTTCTAACAGGAAATGTTGAATCTATATTTTGCACAGAAAAAGGAAAAATCTGGAATTGATACTTGTGTTTTCCCATCAAACAGGTCATAATCGATAAAGGATTGAAAATTTGACTAATCATTTTTTTTTTTGTAAAAGCAGGTAAAAAGAAAAATGCGAAATTCTAATAATGGGTAGATAGTAATGCAAGACTGAATCTGAGAAATATATATTGTAAATGGTTAAGATAATCGAGCTCAAACTTCATACTATTTTTTAGACCAAACAATTAAAACTTCGGTACTACTAGCACTAAACAGTGTTGTCATATAGAAATTAATGCTGTCTACTCGGCACGAATTTAATATTTGAAATAGCATTATGCACCAATTAGTATATGTTAGAAGCATAGAGAAATAAACATTTGAAATCTCTTCATACAGTTGTATAAGCCTTGGGAGATATAATGTGAATACACCTGGTGGCAATTATATTAACTAGAAGCAATATATTCACATCAAGTGTCATACTAACTTTACTGAATCTATTTTTGAATTCAGAATGTTTTCAAATTATATGGGTGAATTAAATGCAGTATTGTCAATCTACTTATTTTCAGGTATCTTGAAATAGAATGTTGATTGTAGTGCAGTTTACCTACCAACATAAGAAGTCGTTCGATAACTTCACACGCATATCAAATGCATACATTTTTAAATACTAACTATGTTTTATATTATAACAGCACCGCTTCATAACTTCCGCTTCTGTCTCATTTTCATAAGATACTATACATGAATATGTTCCTTTTAGTTAAGCCTAATGTTTCATAAATCAGAATCTTACACATTGCCGACCAGTTAAATAATTGGTTTAAAATAGTCTAGCTTATATATGACCCGAGACACAGATGCCTACAAGTCATAATTAAAATTCGATTATAGCTCACGAGTTTTCCAATGTTTGTCCCAATGAGTGGTGGTAGGGGTGGACGGTTCCTGAAAACGTAAACCGTGGTTTCGGTTTGCCACTTGAACCGGTTTGGAACGGTTAACCGAAACCGAAGCGAACCCTTCTCAAACCGAACCAAATATTTCCCAAACCGAACCAAATCTTTCCCAAACCGAACCGAACCGTTCCCAACCTGAACCAAACCAAACCGTTCCCAGGCCGTACCGAACCGGTTTGAAGTCGAAACGGACTGATTCGGTTGAAACTACAAACTACCGAACCGAAACCGGTTTTTGGAACACCGGTAGAGCTAAACGTAGCTTACTCTCTAATAGCATCCACCCTTCAAGTAATCCCCCCTTCCAGAGTATCTCTCTTACATCCGCCTAAGTCGTAAAGTTGTTTTCCAACTGATATTGAGAGTTTTATTCCAATTTCCAAAGCATCATAAAAGAACACGACATCTTTCACCTTCAAATATGACATACAATGGACAAATAATCTACCATAATGATGAGATTGACAATTGTTTTGCAAGCCACTTTCGATCAGTATATCATAAAACGTCTGCAACATATGAAATAAAGAATGTAGTCAACAAATGTGATTCAATAGATTCATTTCATCTGTTGAATGTAACTTGAAGAGAAACAGATGATGCTATAAATAAATTGAAACCAAAAAAAAATCTCTCGGACCAGATCACGTAATTGCTTATCTCGTGAAAGGCTGAACATAAATTCTTAAACTTCCGCTGCGATTTATTTTTAACTTATCAATTAAAACTGCCACATTTCCGGATAATTGGATTGAAACCGTTGTGTGCCCAATTCCAAAATCTAATTCTAAAAATGAAGTAAGCAACTATAGACCTATCTCAATACTATCATCCTTTGCTGAAGTGTTTGAAAGTCTCATTTACAATAGGATAATTAATCATGTGCGAAGTCCAATATCGCTATTTCAGCATTGTTTTCTGACTAAAAGGTCAACTGAATCAAATCTGGCTGTAATTACACACTACATAGCATCCGATTTAGACAAAGGTGCACAAATTGATATTATCTACACTGATCTGGCCAAAGCATTTGATACCGTAGATCATGATATCATGTTAAGTAAGCTCAGTTACTTTAATTTTACTGAACTCTCTCTAACTTTCATTACCTCATACTTAAAAAAATGTAAACAGTCTGTTCTTTACAGAGAGTTTATTTCAAAATAAAATGAAGTTCGAACAGGTGTTCCACAAGGTTTAAATTTAGAACCTCTTCTATTTCTTATATTCATTATTGACTTACCACATTGTATTATGAATTCTAAAAACTGCTATTTGCTGATGACCTAAAATTATATTTGGAAATATTCTCCATTGAAGACTGTGATAAACTTCAGTGTGACTTAATCAATGTTGCTAAGTGGTGTAAAAAAATAATCTTAATATAAATGTTAATAAATGCAAGACTGTATCTTTCGCAAAGCTCAAAATCAAGTATAACTACACATACGCAATAAACGGTGTTCAGATAAACAGTGTAAACTCAGTAAAATATCTGGGTGTAATCTTTGATCTCATCTAACATTTAATATGCATATTGTGACCATGAGAAATGTAGCCTACAGAAACTTAGGATTAATTCTCAGACTAGGAAAGATTTTAATAATCCGCAAGTTCTTAAATTACTATATTTTAATTATGTCAGATCTAAATTGGAATACGCATCTGTAATATGGAATTCACAATGCAGTAAATATTCTAGGACAATTGAGGTAATTCAATCGATTTTTTTTAGATTCTTAGCGTACAAACAGACAGGTTTTTATCTAAAATTTGATTCATCGTCGCTACTTGCAGTCAACTTTGATCTTCTTACCTTGGAGAAAAGAAGAATTAATAATTATATTGTATTTATTTCTAAAATAAGTAATAATGCAGTTGATTGTACAGACTTAACTGCAGCTCTTTGCATAAAAGTTCCCTCACTTCGAACTCGTATGCGAAACAATGAGTTTTTCTTCTATCACAAGGCCAGAACAAATTATATGTTAAAGTCTCCCATATGGCGAACTTGTACTGCTTATAATAAGTACTTAGAAATAGATAACGAAATAGATATCACCAATAGGGCAAAAACAGTTATACGTTCTGGACTGATTCAATATATGTCAATATATTAACTGAAACTTTATTTTGTGGTAACTATATTAATGTTTTGTTCTGCTTTATGCAACCTAAAAATCATTATTATTATGATGTTAATTTTATCTTGGGAAAATTAGGTACATGTCTTTGTCTGTGTGATTGGGTTTGTACATTTTTTTCTCTATCTTGAGGAAAATATTATGATGACTGTTTTGTTCTATGTGATTGGGTTTCTAAAGTTTCTTTTTGTTATGTGTACAACTTGGATTATTTCATTATGCAATGGAAGACTTTAATTAGGCATTAGTATGTTGTTTTCCAAATAAATAAATCACTGAAAGTACCCACACAGTATGACCCCTCAATTGGTTCTGTTATATCGAAATAATTTTACATCTGAATGAAGTTAAACCGAAAAATATAACATTGCAGCCCCATTATAATCTCTGGGTGGACGGTTCCTAATAACGCAAACTGCATTTCGATCGATTTTGAATAATGATCTGAAACCAAACAAAGCAGTCCTCAAACAGGGCCCAACAGTTCATAAAGCGAACCGAAACATTCTACAAACCGAAGCGAACCGTTTCCAAAACGAACCTAACATTTCCCAAACCGAAACGAACCTTTATCCAAACCGAACCATTCCCAAACCGAACAGAATCGGTTTGAAGTACAAACAGACTGATTCGGTTAAAACTACAAACCGAACCGAAACCGGTTTTTGGAACACCCCTAAGTGGTGGAATTTGAAATGTTAGTAAGCTATTTAATTTGCGGTTCAATATATAATAATTAATACATAATGTGTTTCTAAAAGAGTTCAAATTTAAGCTATTATGACGACATTGTTTTGCACATGATAACAGTTTTAAGTATGGTAGTTAGTTTGTATGTTCCAAGCATGGTAGTTAGTATGTTCAAAGTATGATTTTACAGTTCTAAATATGGTGCTAAATGGTATTACTATGACATTATGAAGCTTGAACTCGAAACTTTTAACAGTTTCGAAAGTATCTATGTCTCAAATTTCAACCTTCTCTTTTTTTCTACACATTTTTATTATTTGGTATTTCTCCTACTCAATCTCTCTGCGGTTATGCTGGCTTTCAACTGATAAGAATTTATGTGTCCATATCTTTCCCTATTTCATCGATAATTCACTTTTTGGTAATTTAATGGAAATATGAATTTAAGGTGTTTTTGATACTTCGCTCGGTAGGATGTGAGCTTTTAGGTCTTGTAATCTAGCATAGCTCAATCGGATACCTAAGTGGCAAAGAGTTTGTGCTATCTCTAGCAAAGAAAAGATCTCCAATTCATTGGATCTTTGATCCCATCAATTCTAGAATATTTTGCATATTTGTTCAGTAAACCAATCTGCACCGCATCCCATATTTTCACTTTGTTCAGAAGAAGAGCTATGCACTACATGGCGTAGGTGGTTCTTGGTTCTCCGTGATATCCGGAGACCTGGATGGCTATTCTCTGTTACTGGAATCCAGAGAATGACCTCCAAATCATCTCAAAAGAGAATAGGACATTTGTGATGCTATTGCCTTGCTGAAGAATCATATCTTCTCGTTTTGAAATGACGATTATCCATGAATGCTTATTCATTTCTAAAAACAGGGATATCAAACCTATGGCCGGCGTAAATGTTTTGACTGTCTCCGAAATAAATCCAAATTTAGAATTACTATCTTATACATTGGATCTAGAAGAAAATTATTTTCCAAAAACATTAGTTTATGTTCTTGAATAATATACGGAAATATCGTCCTTTAAGAGACTAACTGCCACAACTGCGTTTTCACAACTTTTCAGGAGAGGTGTTTAAAGGATTTCATGTTCACATTACATTTCATACCTGCAATGTATTTTTTCTGTTTGAATTAAACTTGTGTTAAAGTTAGCTGTAGATAGGACTTTTGACTTGTTGTATGGTATTTCCGCAACCATCTTTAAAAGCAGATACGTCACTTCCTCTCGTTAGCTGAAAACAAGACTGTAAACTTACACCTATTACTTACAGTTTTCTCTTATTTTTTGATTATATTTTCTTTCATTTACATTATCTTTGAAACATAAAACAGAATATAGTTCTGATGCATAAAAATAATAATAGAAAATGGAAATACTTCTTCATCAAGACAATAATTAAATTTGATGGAACATATTTAATATAACGAAAATATCAAATTAAATATTAAATAAAATTTTCATAACACATCACATCATTTTATTGTGTAGATACTAAATGTGTAATGTTACGTATAGAAGTAAACTGATAATGTTACAAAAAATAAAAATATACTTTTAGATCTTTTTCTGTTGCTACCTTCGAGCAGAACATCCATCATCGTCAACATGATAATAATAATTACTTAAAACACTAAAGAGAAGAAGTTAATATATTGTCATACCTTCTAGTTAAAAATGGTAATCAGTTTATATAAATAGACTTTCAACATGCCTAAATAAACACAGATCAGACTGTAAACTTTGACCTTCTTATTTTCCTAAACGAGGCAAGTTTTTGTAAAATGTAGCGGACGCCTGGTTCCTTACCATACATGTTGCATCTCCACACATTGGCAATAAATGTTGATATTTTTCTTGAGATTTTTTTGTCACTTTATTAACCTACTTGGTTTCCAGCTTGGGTTATGCTCACTACCTGGTAGCTCGATTCCTCTGTATTTGCTACTGAGATGGCTTGTTCTGAAGATGATATGTGGTTCCTTTTCAGTACCAGATACTCCACCATAATGAGAAGTCTAATCATTCTCCTTCGTTACCAAGTGCCGGACAGAAAGAATTTTAAGGTTCTTAGCCTGATGCTTGAAATATGAAAGGTCCCTTGAGTTCAAGGAATAAACATATAATGTCTTCATCCTTGTACGACAAATAATTGAGGTTAGTTGGGCTGGTAGAAAACATCAGGAGCAGCAGTAACGGCACTGTGTATGGCGTTATTGGTCGAATCAACCTCACCGGTATCAGAATAGGCCAAATCATGAAAAGACTCGTGTTATTTCTTTTTCTTTTTTTTTTTTTTTTAAGAAAACAGGTTCTTTGAAGTAGAAACAATATAGAAAATAATAGTTGCACTTACAATAGGAAGCTTATTATTCTGGCCGCTGCAGCCATCGGAAAACAAAACCACTTCTTTGAACGTTTTCATGTCGTGCATTTGCAAATACTTATAAATGCGTGTATTTTTCTCAGATAATCTTTGTTTACTTTAAGATGTCTCTTTTACGTTGTGTAAAACTAGAGATATAATGACAAATTAAATTAATCAACAGTAACTTTAGCTGCTTTCGATGTAAGTTACGTCACCTAGCTCCACGCCAAAACTAGCGGCGCTCACTAAACGACAAGGTGCATGTCTGTTCGTTTTCTTTATGTCTTGTCGTCTCTATTCATATTTGTATAAATGTAATTTACGCCACTGAAATCATGTGTCACATCTCCTAAATGAGCTGAGATACAGATGCGCCATTTCGTCACAAAATAGAATTCGTCACAATGAATCCTAATATACCAATAACTCAAAAACGTTAAATTTGCAATTACAATCTTCGTCTCTTGACGCTCAATATACGCAATACTTTTCATTATATTTTTTCTTACTAATACAGCTTGCGAAATATTTTTTTTCTCCGCCTTTTTCCATCTAGGTGGGGTCGAAGTTTCTTACGAGTCTTCTCATCACACACAGGATACCAACAACACGAATAGGAACTCTAAATATATTTCTTTAAACGTTTTATACCAGGGACTCTACTTAAAAATACCCCTGACCAAAAAAATAAATAAATAAATAAATATAAAAAATCATATTTTAACTGCTCTATGCTGACATAGTTTACACTAAACGTTAAGAGTCGGGGAACTTGCCGCCACTTAAAAAAAAATGGGGACAAAAAATGTTTTACATTTAAATCATAAACGGTTGCTCTTGAAGAAATTTTATAGGCATACAACATGAAAAATCGTATTTTTATTTTTTTTTATTTCTGGGTCACCATTATCACTTTTGTTATAGAACGAATGATTAAAAAGGTGTAAGTGATTTTAATGTGGTAAATTTCTACTCTTGACAGGGAAACTAATTTGATATAAATTTTATAATTTTAGGAAGAAGCAAAAATTTGGAAACACGTTGATCAGTCGGTAAGGGCTATATGTAGTAAAACCAAATGTTGGATATCAGCAAATGGCTGGATGAGCTTCATCTCGGCCATATTGAAAGCCCCCAAATTGCATTTATGTCTAGAATTTTAAAATGGAAAAGACATTATATAATATATCGTTTTAGCCTAGCTTACTATTCACTTGCATGAATATGTTTAGGAAATAGTTCTTACCACACAGGAATTTTGATCTAAATTAAACGGGAATCAATTTCCCTTTGTCAAGTGTTACAACATGATCCAATTTAGCGAGTGTATCAAAAATGGTTTTAATACGGTTAAATTCAGCAGCTTAGTTAACAAGATTCAAGGTTGAAATAGCCTTAATAGAACAAGAAAAGCTATTGTATTTCTTAAAGAATAAAAGACGTCGGTCTGGTTGCGAATCAAACTAAGAACTACTTGCACACCAATTCCATACTGTAGTTACAAGGCCACTGTAGTTAACCACTTGTCTTAGTTCGCTTTTCAAGTTTTCTTGCAGCCCCATTCATCAGAATGCAGTAAATGGCAGGAGTAAAAAGGTGGGAGTTGACAAAGATTAGTTGGTCACACATTTCTGGCACGTGATAAGACTTCAACGCTTCGAGACGACAACAGAAGTGTATTGAAAGAAAATTCAAATAAAATTCAAGTTTGACAAGCTTCCTTCATGACTGTATCTTCCAACAATCTTGAATTTGGTTAGCGACAAAATATTTAGAATCACTTATGTGCTTACAACAAGATTTTTTCATGCTTGTTTATAATGTTTAACACAATATCAAGTTTTACAAGCTGAAAAGAAGTGACAACAAACTTGCTGCAAGCTGGCATGCTATCTGAGTGACAACAAATGATGGTTTGTTATTTTGTCATTGCAGCTTGGCATAATTCAGCATGGCGCAAGTACTTCATGAAGGGATCGAGATTGTACTGGTTGGTAGTGCTCGCAGTACGAGGTTGATTGAAACTAAATTCAACGCGCATAAGTAACGGAGAGGTCTCAAAATGCACGCTAATATGTTGGGATTTTAAAGAAATTTTGAATAGACGGAACTGCACGCAATAGGGGACGCAGTGGACAATCTTGAACCGCAAGAACACAGCAGGAGCACTTGCTGTTACCAATTTGAAGAGCTCCACACGCAGTAGTCAACGATTATAGCCGATATAAGACGAAGTAAGTCACGAGTCTGTTTTTTGGGGTTCTGTACGACAAATAGCGTCCTTATAAGCTAAAAAAAATAATAAGGATGATCCAGACATGTGAATACTGTTAGCTGAATAGACTATAGAGCGGTGAAATGAGGTTGTCTAGTAATGAGGTCCTCATCTATACCCACATTGAAGACAATAAACAGAACCATCATTATTGATCTGATGCCAACCCATCATCGACAGATGACAGTACAAAATGTGGTGGAAGCATTCTCATGATGTGGTGTGGGTCATTGAACATACGAATTATGCCGTCGATGTTCATCAATGTCCACTGCTGCTCAATGTCACATGATGCTTAACGGTGAGTGATCTATTTTGTATCCGTTGCTGGAGATGATGAAGGGGCATCTTTTTTTTTTTTTTTTTTTTGCGTTTCATCATATTTTCAAATAGCTCCCGAGATCAGCTGAACAAGACTGTTACTCGATGGTCTCGCGCTGATCGATCTAATATCCCGGAAATGTGAGATCCAAAATCTTGCATGTCTCTGCAGAGTAGTGCAAGGACATGAGAAAGTAGGAATATTCCCTTCAGGATTTAGCAGTTAGAGGAACACGTACTCGCAAA
>JAGDQP010048546.1:0-14721 GCA_022664845.1 Lepisma saccharinum
AAATATATGTCAGATTATGATTATAACAGTAACTTATCCACGCCCCTCTAACATCTAGCGCTCCCAAATTTCCTATGATGGCTATGGTACCTCAATATTAGTGTCGTAAGAACGTTCAAAGTATATCTCCACTAGGGAGCGAATCCTGAATCACTTAATTACAAGCCAACGAACGTAACCACTCATATAACCGGATAGCCCTGTATACACCCTCTCAAAATATAAACTTTCTCCGGAATGTGGTATAATAACTAGCGTCTTAACATAGAAAGTCCTATTTTCGATGACCTGAAAGAACACGAATAAATCGCGTGGTTCATACAAAATCTAACCTGACTTTTCAAACCTAATCTAACCCTTGGTCACTAATTTTATTAAATTTCCTAATACGTATAACTACATAAAAAAGAAAAGGTTATTTTTCTTTATAAAATATATAAACGTAACTACAATAGGATTCGATCCCGGGTCTCTGGATCAGCTTTCCGATACACCAAACAAACAGTTCCCCAGCAGCGGATTGACAGTGTTGTTTAAGCAGTACTGCGTCTGTGGGTAAATGGCCCAGCCTTAATAACCCGTTGTAAGTTGAGACACTTCCGGTTTAATGTAAATGGCTTCAATGTCACTAAGGTGTTCCTCAGGGTTCTAAAATGAGTCCACTTGTATTTTAATACACATGGCCGACGGAAGGTGTTTTTCGATACGAAAAAGTAACTAAATCTGATAATATCGAACCGATATGTATTACAACCAGAAGACGCTAAATATTAATTTCACGTTTGTGACTAATGTAACACTAATATTACCACATTGTACAATTTTATGGACTTAGAAAACCTTCTCAGCAGCCATTTCGAATTCCAGTATTAGGCTATATTCGACTGTGATGAGAAAATCCTGGGTAAACCACTGTCGGAATATTTATATATATATGCTTAAAGACTCATGTCACAGAGAAGAAAAATATTGAGAATTAATCCCGATTCAGCAGGATTGCATCATTCAATGACGTAAAACAGTCCGGTTTCCTATTCCAGCTTGATAAATGAATGCACTATCTAAACAAACAAAAAATATTAATTAATTCAAAATCTATGGTTCACAAACCTTTTCAAGTTAATAATTAAATTAATATATTTTATCAATAAAATCGATATATTTAATTGTGAATTTGCAAACAAGATCAAATACACAAAACTACGGTATATGTTTCTGGAGGAATTTTATTGAGAATTTCTTTACTTTTATATACCACATAGCGAGAACAAATTGGCAATGTTCCATACAAGTTTTTTTGTCTCATTCTAGCGTAATCCAGATAGAATTAAGAAGAAACCAGATAATTATGATATTGTCTGCATATAAGTTGACAACGACACGTAGTTCGTCTTGTACTTTCACTTATACGATGATCGGGTTCAGGACTGCGAGCTACTGGTAAGCATCTCATTTTACATTGTTCATTAACTCTCTTTAATTAATTAATAATTTTATTAGGAATAGATGTAACAAACAAGTACAGCTGTATTTTAATTAATATGATTGCTTTTTATCTCAAGGTCAATCAATCGAGCTGCAATGACCTCTTCATTTCCTCCACGTTTTTTGTTTTGGTGATGTGTCCTTGTAATAGAAACAAATAAATACAAGATTAGCGTGAACCCACACACGAAGCAGAATTAAATGTAATCATTACGTAAAGAAATTTTGCTTTTTACTGGGTTCTTCCAGTAAAATAGTTTACGTTGCTTTTACAATTGTGGGCCAACGAAGCATGTGGCGAGACCTAGCTACAACGAAGGAAAAACAAAGTGGTGGACTTACGGATCCTGTACACGAAGGGATTCTGCCAGGATTTTTAATTTTCGGGATGTAAGGCTACGATTGTGGAGTGTAAATAGAATTTGGTAGGGTTTGTATAGATCTTTAACCAAAAACATTTTCTAGAGTTGCGGGGTGTGCTCAACGATTGCGAAGGGTGACACCCCTTCAGTGGGGATCTGGCAGAATCACTGTGTGCACCATTCTCTGTCTAGGATTCAAAATCAAAGCTTGGTTCGTATCTTATGTTAATAGTAGGTCATATCCTTAAAAACTACAGTCGTTATTTTCAACCTTTTCTGTTTGGTGACACCTGTGCCGTACTGATCAAACATCGCAGCACACCAGGGTATAAGATCCTACGAATAGTAGACTCCAAAGAGTGCTATCATCAAGAGTTTTCCGCTAGGGTGTGCTAGTAGCTTTCAGAACAACCATTGGTTTCAATGCTATAGTCACAGTGTTGCCAACAGTAACAACTTGAAAGTAGCTAATTAGCAACCTAAAAGTAGCTAAAAGCCTACATTAACAATGTTCGAATTAGGCGTATTTGTAGCTGACTGCTGAAGCATGTATAAAAACCATCTAAATCCTTATACACACAATACAAAAGTTATAAACTTTAGAAGCTAAATTAGTGTTCAAAATAGCTAGTTTTAACTACCAAGTAGCTAAGTTCGCAACACTGTGGAGAAAAGTATGCCACCGTAGGAGAATTCGTGACAAAATGCTAATGTCTGATCACTAGACGATCGTATCGATTAATCTGTTTCGATATGATGCAATCCTGGCCAGCTCAGCTCTCGCGGCATACCAGTGCACTGAGGCACCTTGCTTGAGAACCACTTGGCTTAATTATGGGAAGAATATAACTAAAATAAAAAGGTTTGAGTTCTTCAGCAAGCACTAGTCGTGAGGCAAAGCAGAGGAAGATAGCGCCCATGCATCTTTGTTTATGTACCATACTGCCATTTAGCTGGTAAAACTGAGGAAAACCATAGGAACTTAAGTCGGTATGGCCAGCAGCAGGGGTTCGAACTTCTGTGCTTCTTCAGTCTTGTTCTCCATTCTGCGTAATTTATTTACCAATTTTAACCAGTTTATTTCTCTCTCTCTCTCTTTACTACATTCAGTATTGTTGCTCTCTTACTGATTCTCCTAGGTCTCTCGCAATGACTTTCTTTCTCCTCTCTTCCGAGAGAAGAGTTCGCTACTTCTTTAGGTAGTGCTCCAATTGTCCTCAAGATAGTGGGTAAATTTCAAAATCGAACTCGGGACTGTTCGCACCGAAAGAGAGAGCGCAAGCCAGGAGTGCAAGGCAGAACACCAATAAAGGACATACCAAAATGATATTTGGAACCGAGCGGACGTAGCTCAGTTGGTAGAACTTTGGCTTCCCATTCGGGAGGTTCTGGATTCGATCTCAGCTGTCGACCATAATGACTGTAGTTTTTCCCAGGGACTTTTCTCAGTCACAACAGGCAAATGTGAATTGATAGCTTGAATTTAGAACCCGAATGACCCTTTTCCGCATCCTTTCGTCTACCTTATCCTGAGCCATAGATGCCTAAAGGACATATATAAATTAAATTTAAATTGAAACTTAAATTCAATTTAAATTTAATTTAATTTGACCTTTGGGACCAAATCTTCAATTTAATTCTTTCAATACAATTCTCTTTTCGTTATGCAACCAAAAAGACAATTCGTAAAGGAACGTTGCATAGTTAAAAAAAAAAAAGTTTTAGGAATTCAATGTAAAATCAAAATTAAAGAAAATAGCTGTCGAAAACATTGTCGAAGTCCGACAATTTACTATTTTGGCAACACTGAGCTAATACACATGCTAATCAAAACGCACAGCACGTTTATTTTAAATTTATTTCGAATATAGGCTCGACGTTGCCACATCGTACAACTTATAGAACTTTAAAAATGTACGCATCGCCTATTTTCAATGAATTTGAGCGTACCTTTAATTTGTTAATTCAATCGAAATTAGTTTTATGTGTCTGAAAATTGTGATGGATAGAGATTCGGGTCTTCCCCAGTGATTTCCAAATATTAGTAGGCTTATGTTGGGGCACATGGGGTACAATGAAACAAAGAATGTTTTGTGTTGCAGTAGCATTTATTAATTGCAACGTATTGATAAAAATACTTTGCTCAAAAGTGCTCTCTTTACTTTAAATTTGTAGTCTATAAACATAGGTAATATGATATTGGTGCAAAGTGAGTAAAACTAATAAACATATTAGGACTGTACCATTATACCAGGTGGTAAAAATGAAGCAGTGTATGGAATGTAATGAAATAATACCTAGTTTTTCAAACATTCTTACTTAAGGTGAATTTCTTTACCTAAGAGAAGTTAGTACAAGATACTTCCAATGCTTTAAAGGAAGTATAATAGATGGTGCATATGCAAACTACAAAAGGAAAATCATAAAACTGTCATTTTAGCAAGACCCGAACTAGAATTTTAATTGTATTTATGCTGTTAAAGTAATTTTTGGTCCAGATTTGGATGACGGGAGGGGTTGTGGAAAGGAAGTCGCCCAGAATCTAGTTTGAAGGTACTATCCCGGCATGAGCTGGATGTGATTGAGAAAATAGTAGAAAAAAAAACGTCAGTTAGAATGGAAGGAACGACAGAATTTTGCGAATGAAAAGAGACAAATTGGAATTTTACCTACCTTCTATAATAAATATACCCGTCATGAACATTAGGGATGAGGGAAAAAGACGACACGATAAAAACTGGTATTTATGTTTGTTATAAAAATATTCTTTTCATCAGTTCGCCTTGCTTGAAGTACAGAAAGTTATGAGGCACACGTAGTTTCACCGACAGTTCGAATCTAAAAATATGCTTTCATTTTTTTAAATTCGAACTCGCTACTGTAGTTTAAAAAATATTTTTTAAAAAGTGTCAAATTCAAAATTGGGCATGCCTTCAAGCCTAATTAGTGCATATTTTCTGCATTGAAGGATTTATTGTCACACCCTTGAATTGAATTGAAGTTTATTGAACATTATAGGCACTATAGCTAGTTACAGTGAATACATATTATCAAGATCTTCTAGATAATAGTTAGAGAGAAAATGAAATTGAAAAAGAGAAAATGAAATAACGTTTAAAAACAAATTTAAATTACTATAAGAAACACAGCAAAAAGATTTCTCATTTGCAATAAGTAAAACTACTTTCACTCACATAACATATATTTATGTCTTTGATTAGCTTACTCACATTATTATATGAAGTACCGTACTCATTCTCCATATAGGAGACTCTCTGTTACATTGGCTTTTGATACGAAGTACACATTCTCTATATAGGAGACTCTCTGATTATATTGGTATTTGCTCTCTGGCAGTAAAAAAAAACACTATTTTCATTTCGTGTCATCGATGAAGGTACATGATAGGACAGTTTGGATACTAGATCTGGACAGTCAATGTGATTATGAACCAAGTTATAAAGATCATTTAATTTCCTTCTTTGTTCGAGCATCAAAATATTAAAATTTCTGGCCAAATTAAATGAGGATTCAAACAAAGGATAAAATCCGGCTTTCTTATAGGTGAAGTACCTTAAGAACTTCGACTGAGTTCTTTCAATTAGAACAGAATGTGACTGAATGTAGGGATCCCAAATTACAGACACGTATTCTAGTTTTGAAAGCAAATAACTGTAATATAAGCATATCAGTGTCATATCATTCTTGAAATCTTTACCTAATCTACGTATATATCCAGCCTAGGTTTCTGAATACTTCCTTGGCTATCGTCTTGATATGTATTGCAAGTGATAGTTTAGGATCGAAAATTACTCCAAGATCTTTTATGGAATCAGGTTTTTCTAATGTAAGATCTCGAATAAAGTAGGGAAATTTGTAAGGAGTGTTACTATTCGTGAACAAGATAGGTTTGGATTTGTTAATATCTACTAAAAGTTTGTTATTGTCACACCAGTTCAGTATATTAGCTATGTCTTCCTGAAGTTGCTTGCAGTCATCAAGCTATTCAATTGTCGAATATATTTTTAGGTCATCCTCGTATAAGAATTTGTGAGATTTGAAACAATCGAGAAGGATGTTAGCAAGTAGCAGGAATAATAATGGTCCAAGTATCGAACCTTGAGGTACTCCGGATAACGCTGTAAACTCATTTGATTTGTATTCCTTATATATAATAACTGCCTATTTTCTACTTCTTGATTTTAGGTATAACGAAAAAAACTTTATCAAAGGAATGGAAAATTTAAAATATGAAAGTTTACGAAGTATACTATGATTAACAGGGTCAAACGCTCGAGAAAAATCCAAGTAGACAAAATCAACTTTCCTTTGTTCTCGAGTTTCCGTGCTATCCCACATAGCAAAATGACGTCCCAAGGATATCTGAAGGATCTCCTGGCAGGATATCGGGACGTCTGTAGGACGTCCTGTTTAAGTCCCGTTTACATCCATGGGACGTATAGTTATAATTAATCCTTCGTATAACTATACGAAGGCATATCCTTCGTATAGTTATAATTAATTAAATAATAATAATAGTAAGGTCGATTTAATTTATAGAAATTCCAGGTAGGTAATCCCGCACGGCTTTCCGGGGGACATCCAGGGGACATCCATACGGGATGAACTGTTTGTATTGCCCACAGAGTTATCCCACGGACGTCCTTAGGACATCGCTATGGGAGCAGGACCAGTCTGACGGTAATGGGATCTAAATGGGACGTCCCAGGGACGTACTCTGCTATGTGGGATTGAGTCCGTAATAATTGCTAAATTTGATGTGGTAGATCTATTTGAGAAGAAACCTTCTTGATAGGGAGAGAAGGCTGATTTTACTTGATTAAAAACTCGGTGATATGTGACGTTTTCGCATACTTTGGCAAAAGACAATGAAACACAATTTTATGATGTTCAGTTATTGTGTAGTGTTTCACACGAAGCACGTTTTACTCTAGATGGAAAATGGAGCAAAATGATACAAATTAGGTAGACAAAATGATATGTGTAAACAGTATCTAGTCAGGAAGGGTCTACTAGGTCCATCTGCCTAAAAATTTCTTGATCACTCCTAAATAAATAAAACTACTTTCATACTACTCATATAGTACGTAGTTTGGCTAGTTTAATTCAAGTTTAGGTTTGGTGATGAACTTAGTGTTACGTTCAGTAATTGCCCTATCAGCAAGACTCGTCGGCCCGGCGACGGGCAAACGCTGGCCCAACTGTTACTCGGTTGGGCCAACGCTGGTCCGACGAATCTTGCTGATAGGGTGATGCTTTTGCATCACATGTTAGTAAGAATAATAAAGATAACTACGAGTTAATTTCCTTAGAAACATTATGATAGAAAAGTTAGTAACAGAGTCAGAATGTTTGGGTTTATATTTTATCAATATGTTTACGAGGTGAAAATTTTAAAAGTAGATAAATAATTCGTAATTGTAACATATATTCTTATAACGTATCTTTAGGTCTATCACTGCCCCGCTATCAATATTATTTAGCCCCATTTTATGGGGTAAGATTATGTTCAAAATTTGCTGTTTAAACTGATAAATCTGTTTGATCACCTACAATGAGATATAAAATCTTGGATGTATATAGCAATAGGATCAACTTTCGTAACAGCGGTGTAGGAAATACTGAGGTCGAATAAAATCTTTCTAAAAAAAATCTACACTGTATCATCTTGCCACCATCATCAATCACATCTTTTTATACTTCAATCTTGGCTCTTATCTTGATCCCAATGTTTTTTTTTAAGTATCATCATCATAAGTGTTTTCATTGTTATCTTGTGTTACGTTTAAATATCAACAGTAAACTAAAATTTACATCGTTTTCTAAAGATCAGTTATCTGTTCTGTGAAATACAATATACAGCCATGAATTGTACTCTAAGACTCCTTCGAAAATGGTGATGTAGTGTAAGAAAATTACTGAAAAATTAATAAAAATACTTTTTTTTTTTACAAAATAACGGAGTATCACTACAAAATTTTAACTGTTCATTAAGTTTGCGTTAGTAGCCATCTTGCAACTACCAGATAACTATAAGTACACAATAGGTACAGACAAAAACATGTTTCACTATACTCTGTTACTCTTAAACATATAAAAAATAGAATGATTATTTTTTTAATCTAAAAAAAATAATAATAAAATTGTTACCACTAGAGGGTAATATGATCATTAAACATCTTTATAAGTTGTAACTTCTATAAATTTGTCTTTAACGGGATTTTTTAAAACAGTGAAACTTAATTTTCTTGTGACAAAATATGTTATAAACTAATTGACAATCAATTCAAATTTTAAAGCTACACTGAAATTAAAATACATTTCTTGCAGCTATTTAAGTACCTCTATATATTTTTGAAGCTTCGATAACAATCTAATTATAAAGATACTAGTTAAAAGAAAATCTGGATTTTCAGAGGATAAGCAGAAAATTATGTTTTATTATAAAATCTGGCTAATTTGACCCCGATAAAGTGCGACTTACATGACAATATACGATTAAATTATCGCCATCATGATTTCCGAACCTAGATTCAATAAGAAAAGTTTTTTCGCAATTAGCTCAAGTATTTTCAAGTGTTTCTAAGAAACACAAGAATGATTTGCAAGTTAAGAAAAGGAGAGATAAAGAATGCCTATTTAGTATCTGATAAAGATTAGCTGATATTCTGAATTGAAACTAATCAGTTTTAATATTTACATTCAATAAATCAACTAATAATAATACTTTCCGAAATTAAATATTAGAGACATAAAACATTGGCAAACTTGGTCTATTGGGGGCCATTCTTTTAAAACAATTAATGACCTCAGCCCCTCTCAATCATATAAGAAAGATATGTTTCGAAAATTCCTATACCAGTCGGGATTCGAACTTAGAACCTTGGGAATTCTAGCCTGGCTCCTTACCACACACGACTACCGCGGTCTGCAATATTTGATCAAGGACTTATAAAAAATATGATTATTTGGTAAATATTTAGAAATAGTGGGCCATATTGTGAATTCAGGGGGTTTCTATAAGAAATTAACTTAAAGAAAATTATTGTTGAGAAATACTGACAAAGAAGGGTCATAAACGTGTCAAACGGACTTCTGAATCAAACATAGTCCATTCGAAAGAGATAACAGAGACATGTTCAGGGGCAAAAAATTAGGTGCCATGGACAAATAGGTAGACCTTGTGCCCCATAAACCCTTTTAAGAGAAAGCCATTTGAAGGAAATTTGAGATCTTCAGTTAAATGGCTATTGCACCAACACTATTCAGCGGAGAGTCATGGTTCATACCTCATTATCTTCAGAATAAACCAAGCATTCCAAAAGTGCCATGCATTTGCGCCCATGACATATACGGAAAGGGAAATCTGGAAGAAATTCGCGAAAATCCCCCCCCCCCAA
This sequence comes from Lepisma saccharinum, assembly GCA_022664845.1. NCBI lineage: Eukaryota > Metazoa > Arthropoda > Insecta > Zygentoma > Lepismatidae > Lepisma > Lepisma saccharinum. The sequence continues at coordinate 9,269 of JAGDQP010048546.1, forward strand.
ATCCCTTCTATGTTCTTTGGTTCCCTCTGGAACGGCCCCGGGTAAGACCACACAATCCAAATCTATCTCTAAATATACTATGGGGTCCAGCCAAGTTTGGTTCCGTTAGCTTCAATAGATACGAGGAAAAATATTTTATACAAATACTTTCTGTATATATGAAACAGAACCAATGACTTTACCTATAAATAGGACATAATATAAACATTTATAAACGCAGTACTATTTATCCGATTGTCATGGTTCGTACGTGGAGAGGGAAATTGGGGATAATTCGCGAAAATTCCCTCCAAAAAATCCCTATTGTGAAGTTTTGGGCCCTGTGGAGCGGCCCCGGGTAAGAGAGAATTTGGCTAACGTAAGATTCACGTGACCAAATCTATCTAGTTGTGATCGTAATGTGAAACAATTAATCTAAATCTTTCTCAATTAAACTCATATCAGGACCTTCGTTTATCACATCCTCATGCCAGCGATACCCATTAGAGTTTTCCGGTTTGTAAAAAGAATTTTGATTATTCCTCGTATACCTTACACACATTTTTTACAGTAGCATGTATTTAGTTAAAAGAAAATAATAGAAATACGAATAAAACGAAAAATAATAAGTTTCCAATCAAACTGCAACTTGCCATAATTATTACCTATAGCGTAACGAATTGTTTAGATTAATTGTTTTCACATTACGATCATAACTGGATAGATACGGCCACGTGCAAGGGCGGATTTATGGGGGGGGCATGTGGGCCATTGCCCCAAGTCATTTCAGAAAGACTTTAAATGTGTCATTCTAAAAGATAGCTATTAAAGTAATTGCTCCCAGGGTCTCTCTTTGCCCCCCCCCCCCAGGGTCGCTCTCTCCTAAATCCGCCCATGGCTACGTGAATCTTACGTTAGTCAGATTCTCTCTCTTACCCGGGGCAATTCCAGAGGGGGCAAAACTTCACAATAGGGATTTTTGGAGGGAATTTTCGCGAATTATCCCCAATTTTCCTCTCCACGTACGAACCATGACAACAGGATAAATAGTACTGCGCTTATAAATGTTTATATTATATCCTATTTATAGGTAAGGTCATTGGTTCTGTTTCATATATACAGAAAGTACTGGTATAAAACTTTTTCCTCATACCTATTGAAGCTAACGGAACCAAACTTGGCACACGCATTGCCTAGACCCCATAGTATTTTAAAGATAGATTTGGATTGTGTGGTCTTACTAGGGACCGTTCCAGAGGGAACCAAAGATCACAGAAGGGATTGGGGGGGGGGATTTTCGCGAATTTCTTCCAAATTTCCCTTTCCGCATACGTCATGGGTGCAAATGCATGGCACTTTTGGAATGCTTGGTTTATTCTGAAGATAATGAGGTATGAACCATGACTCTCCACTGAATAGTGTTGATACAATAACTATTTAAGTGAGAGTCTCAAATTTCCTTCAAATGGCTTTCTTTTAAAAGGGTTTATGCCATGGGGCACAGGGGGCTACCCCGTTGTCCATGGAACCTAATTTTTTGCCATTGAACATGTCTCTGTTATCTCTCTCGAATGGACTATGTTTGATTCAGAAGTACGTTTGATACGTTCATGACCCTTACTTGTGAGCATATATATATTTTTTAAGTTGTTTAACGTTCTTTAAAACGTTTTACATGATACTCTTGTAATTGCATTTGAAGATCACATGACAAAAACGTGTTGGATTGTTTTAAACCCCTTCGATATTGAAGACCAATTTTTTAGATGTATTTAAAGATAATTGACAAATGAAAATCAACAATGGTATTTTAGAAAGTGGGCTACGTAATATTTAAGAATATCTATCAAATTACCTAATCCATACTTTGAGGATATTTGTTATTAGTGAGAAATTTGAGATCTTGAGGTATGCCGTTTAAGTTACGGACCTTCAAATATCTCGGTTGAAAGAATGAACTTCAAAATTTGAAACAGTTCATTTCATAAATATGGTTAAGTATTAGATTGAAGCGTTTTAAAATTTAAGCATTGTTCTTGATTTGTTGGGTATTTGTTGAAAATTAAAAATAGGAGATGTGGGTACCAAGAAAGGTATCTTGAGATGAGGACTCGTCATATATTACTTTAAAGAATATCCATATTACGATTGACTTATTCGTGTCTCTTTAGAACTTTGTAAATAAGTTTGTTTTTAATTGGCTTCCTAGAAGAACAACTATGAACTTCAGTAAAAAGAGAACGTTCAGAGAAAAAGTGACATGATGGTACATTAATACCATAAGTGTTTTACTTTCTATCTTTTTTTCACAAAGTTTATTTTGTGGGTGTAAATGGTCATATTTGTAATTTGAATTACATAGATTAAGATGAATGTGACAATAAATCAGGAAATGTAATGCAGAATCCCAAGTATCTCTTATGAAATTCACGTAGTGCAAAGCATAAAAACATACAACACATACTCCAAAATAGAATATCAAAATGTATAAAATCTCAAATCCAGGGGGAGGGGGAAGTGCCTCCTCTTGCCCCCCTTGCCGACGCCCTTGTTCGTGACTACTTTCCATAAATAACGATTTTATTCGTCGTGTTTCTATCGAGCTATCCGCCAAAATCATCAGTCATTATGAACTATAGATTAGAAATTTGCGATTCTTGTTGGCTAAATTTTATTTAATTACCGTGAGTTATAAAAGAATAAAATTGAGATAACAATGCATGAACAAAACTTCAACAAAGCTGACAGTTTTTAAAGTAAATCGAATTTGAACAACAACAATCGCAGATCTCAAATCGAATTCATAACGTCTCTGATGATATCGAAGCAACAATTGAATCTGTTAGAATTAAAACGAACTAACTACACATTACATTCTATCTGTCTATTGTAATTAAAAGGGACTATCTGCCATACTTAGTTCCATTCTATATGGTCTGTTTTTGTAGAAGATGACTATTCGTAGTTTTTCTAACCATGACAGATAGTTTTTTACGTCACCAGTCAATGCAGTTACAATTGACAGAACGATATTTGTAGTAAACACCCTTTGACATAAAAGTGTAGTTAGTTAATTACCTTTGATTCTCACCAATTTAATTGTAAGATTTATCTGAAACATTGTAGCGCTGAAATTCTACTAACAAAAATAAAGGCTCCGAGGCTCCCTTAAAACTGTTAATAGCATCTCAGACGCTCATTCTTTTTTATAAAATCGTTTTGGTTTCACTGACAGCTGGGATGATTAGGGCCGGGAATACCCACAGTATTTTCCTATTGTGTCGAATAATGTTATGCCAAGTTTGGTGCTGCAACGTCTAACGTAATGGAACTAATTTTAAGAAAAGGTTCAGCACTAACCCACTGCATCAATCAAGATTCTTCCCAAGCAGCGGCTCTGAGCTAGTCTAGGCGAGACCTTTTCAACGACAGTTCAACTACCTCTCTACACGTTGTGGTTCCTGAGCTTTATTTTTTGGACACGGGTAGAAAGACGGACATAATAACAGGATTATAAGGTTCCCTTTTGTTAGCTACGCTATCAAGAAATCTTAAAGGTGACGTAAAAATCAAACGAATAAAATCGTTAATAATGTAAATAATAATTTGATGCTGAATATCTTCCAATGCGATTTCGTAGTTTCAGAGAACGCCTCAATGAAATGATTGCATTAAATGTAACTTACAATATAAAGAAACAACGTAAGATTGGTAATTCAATTTATATAGAAATTAATATTCCAGTGATAACCAAATGTCTCATAAGGAGATTTAAAGGGATATGTTAATAAGTTATTAATGTCTTCATAAAATTTTTAATGATCATATTGCATTCAAAACACAAGATTTTATAATATCAGTCCTTCTAATTTTGCATTTGAAATGAGACTCAGAATACACTGCATGAACTTGCAGATATTGCATTAAGAGTTTACAAGTCGTGTTTCATTCTGCAACTGCGAATCACATAATATAAATTTGCATTACAACAATCTAATTCAACTCTACACGACATAATTTAAAGCATTCACAAATTCAGATTTCAAATAAATTTTATACAAAATTACGTATACGTGAAGTTATGATTCTCGGCGCCTAAGATTCGTGAAATATCACTCAAGCAAAATATATCAACTCAAGCAAAATATTTGAATTGTTTTTGCACGTCATTTCATTACATATAACACTCATAAAGAATACTGCTCAAGGATAATTTAGGAATAATCTCCATATTTGATCTAATCTCAAAATTTCAGATTTTACAAGTGCATTTACTACCAAACATCTGCAAGGATATAGCTATATAGGATATTTTTTTTATCCAAAAGCGATTACTGTGCAATATATTTTCATACAAAAACATAATTCAGTTTTAAACAAAATAATGTAAGAAAATCAGTAGGAAAAGTTAGATGCCAAAAAATTCTGCACCAAATTGTACAAACATGAAAACATTACATCAGAGGTTTAGAAGGCATTATTCAATCTACTTCCATGACCTCTATAAAGTGTCTATTCAGCAGTCGAAGCAATATTTATCAGACCAATAATATTTTTTTCACTCATTAATTTATTTTTCAAATATTATTATCATCATAGCGTCCAGCCGAAAGTCCTCTCGTTTCATCCCGATTTTGAGTTTTACTGCTCGTCTTTTCGGCTGTATGTCTATTGTCTTGTGAAGAATAAAGATGATTTTTTAAAATATAAAACCGTTAAATGTATTTTTCCACGATGATAAAAGCAAAATAATGAAGTGTAATTTTCACTATTATTGATTGTAGGGTTACTTAACCATTTTGTCTAAAACGCAGGCGCCTGAAACAAAGGACAGAGAGACTGAGTTCAAATCTCGATTCAACAATCCCAATTTACTCGACCATTTTTAAGTTTGTGACTCTAAAACTGGTAGGCCCTTTTCGTTTTATTAGCTTCCTCTACTTAAATTCATGCTAGTTTCACTCTACGCACTTCAGCACGTCCTTGTGGGAAACAAAATAAGTTGTTACTATAAATGTATTTGTGATTTTGTTTTTTAAAACAAATTAACGCTTTGATTATAGTAATAATCGCAAAGGCTCCGGCCCTTCACCATACAAACATTAATTTCTATAAAATGGGTTGGCAACACTGACAACTGGAGATTCGGAAGCAGTACTTTCTTAGTATCTCAAATAACATCAATGCTAAGTTTCATCCGAATATGTTGAACAATATAGAACCAATTTGAAATATGATTTTTTGAAATAGGTTGGCAACACTGTCAAACTGGGATACTTGGAGATGGGTACACCCACAGTAATTTTTTTATCTGTTGTGTAGACTAATGTTTATGCCAAGTTTGGTGATGCTACGTCTATTGTACGGAAGTAATTTTAAGAAATGAATTTTATAGACAGTAGGTTGACAACACTGACAAGTGGTGTGCATGGGTTCGTGGACATCCAAAGTATTTTTCTATTGTGTTGAATAAT
>JAGDQP010048547.1:3096-14721 GCA_022664845.1 Lepisma saccharinum
AAATAATTTAAAATGCTCTTAAAATATATTTTTTTTTTCACACGAGCAGAATGTCTTTGTTATTTTCATCCATAATAATAGCACCATTTATAATTCACATATTTTGGTGCATATGAGATTCCTTACTAATGATTTGGGCCCCTCCTGAAATAAAATATTAGTTGCGGCTATGGAAGTAGGCAGGCTTCCCCCCCCCCCCAAAAAAAGGAAAAATGTTCCTTATCTTTTTCTATGTAATGAATTTGAAATACGTGAAATTTAAATCTCTATGCCTTGTGTGGCAATTACACGAAGATATTAATTGTTCGGTACGATGTCGATCGATGCAGTTCGGACTACGCAGGTCGTTTGTCAGCTGTTCGTCGTTTTGAACGTTAACGCAATAAGCGGTAAAGCGAAGGTGTATTTGATTTTTTTTTTCTACTGCTTGCTGTGTACGATACGACTAAGGATATTATTGAAACTATTTACTGGGATTAATGCTCCATTTTTATGTAATGTATAAGTTCGTTATTAGAATAATAGTGGTAACTGAATATATATATCCACTGGTAGCTTGGGAAAGCAATGTAGGCTGTTTGTATGAACGATATCGGCAGTAGTTTACTAGACTCACCCATATGGTTACCTCAAACCTTTGTACACCATGTACTGTGGGAAAACACTGTCCAGATATTGTATGCGAGAAATTATAGGGCATAGATATTGTGTGCGACATAGATCCCCATTGGTCAGCCAGGGAGCTAGAACGACGATGTGGGCAAGAGGCAGATCTAGATGGAACGACATGGATTAACGTGGGACCAACGTTGATCTGGAAGGATTCACATGGGACACACATAGATCGATAATGATACCGATGTGGATTCACATCGTTGCCCACATGTGCGCCAATGTGGGCAAAATGTTTGCCATTCCACCTCGATCGACATCGACGTGGATCCCACCAAAAAGTCCCGTGTAGATCGACATCGGCCCATCAAGTGTGCTACTGGGAAGAGTAGAGTTCCAAGGTTTTAGTGTTGAAATCCCGTTGAGAGCAAACGCATCTATAGGAAGAATGGTATTAAATAAATATGTAGTAAGCTGTCACGGTGAAGGGTGTTGAGTTCAAATTCCGGCAGGAGTATATGGGATTGACCTACGCACTCGTATAATGGAATATGTATGTATGTTTTATTATAGGCCCCTTCGTGTGTGCAAGTACGGGAAAGATGCCTTTATTGTATAATAATGACTAATTATTTGTTTAGAATGGGAGCCGTGTTCAAATCCCATGCCCATCGAGTTTGAATAGTAGGGAAATCGAAGAGTGATTTGAGGGTGTTGTGGGGACATGAACTCGGTTCGTTTGAAGCAAGATTGCAAATGATTACTAGCGACTGTGAAGTCAGTACAATATAAAATATTTTTACCAGTGTACTAAAATCTTGTTCGTCTTCTGGTGTCAAATTGGTCACAAAGAAATTCTCCCCTGTGTATGTATCTGGGTAAATGTTTAGGTACCTTTTAACACACACACAAATAAACTTCCGCCCGCAGACAAACCAGAAAGTACGTGTCAGGCGCCCCAATATTATCTTCAGAATACACAAGTATAGTGAAACCAACAACACACAAGTTGTGTCGCTGGTTTCCTCATAAAATAATTGAACGTTGCAAATACGACTTCCCCAACGGCCATATCCCAAACGTAATACTTTTTTTTATTCAGAACTATTCGCCCTCACTCCTCTCAAGGGAGAGCACACGTGGAAAGAGCTTCTGGTCCGGATAGCCCACTCTCGCGCAGACGCAGAGCTTGAACTATAAGTAACCACGACAAGCGCTTCTTTCGCAACTCGCAGCTTGGTCTGGTGGTTAATGTATCGGGAAACTGATCGACAGGTCCCGGGAATGAATACTGGCGTCGTTACCTTTACATATCTTTTTTCTTTTTAAGAAAATTAATTTTTATGTATATATGCATTAGGAAAATTAATAAAAGTAGTGATTTATTATACTAAATAGAGGTTACTGAAAGCTAGGATGTATATAAATAAACCAGAGCAGGATGCACACCGAGCGAAGCGAGCACGGTACGGCGCAGTGCGTCCGCGGTGGCTGGCGTCAGCCGCGGTGTGAGGGAGGCGCAGCCCCCGGTTAGCGATGGGCATACGCAAAAGTTCTGTTAACTTCAAGTGGGCTATCCGTACCGGAAGTGTTTCCATGTGGGCTCTCCTTAGAGAGGAGTGAGGTCGTATAGTTCTGAAAAATATATTTCATCCCAAACGACTACTGCTCCTTAAGGTTAATATAAAACAACAATCTCCAACAATAGATGGCAGCACTATCTCCGTATATGTCTAATGTATTTTTATCGTTGCACGAAATTTCAATGCTGTTCCTAAAAATTCAAGGCTAGAGAGTTCAAACTTTCAGAAAAGAAAGTTCATAGCCAATTCAGGAGTTCGATCAATGTCAATTTTTTATTTTCGTTTTTCGTTATTGTTGAAATATCTTGATTGTTGTTGTAAATATCAAAATCTATAAGAATGAAACTCTTTCAACAATGAATAAAAAAGAAAACTAAAAATCTGTATTGATCGAACTCTTGAATTTGTTATGAACTTTGTTCCCTGAAAGTTTGAACTTTGTAGGCTTGAATTTGTAGGAGCAGCAAGGAAATTTCGTGCAACGATAAAAATACATTAAACATATAGGGAGGTAGTGCTGCCATCTTTTGTTGATGATCGTTGCTTTACATTAACCTTAAGATGGTTGAACTTCCGGTAGAGAAGGAGACAAGGATAGAAGTGTGCATGTTTGAACGCGGGGTTGGTTTTCTTGTTTTATTCTTTTGGTCCATGGTGAAAAACTTAGATGTATATGTTGCGTAAACAATAATGGACATTAAGCATCCAGTTAACAAACAAATTCACGTGCAGTTTGGAGAAAACGCACGTCCAATCATGTCATGCCGTTGGCGTCTCGTAATTTACATCTAATAGTGCATGCAACTGCTAAGAACTTCCCAATGGACCTCCGGTGCTCGTCTGTATGAGGAAGAAAAATCGACACGATTATTTATTAAAATATTACCTATAATCATTTTTTCTTGTACATATTTATATGTGAGAGTTTCGAATTGTATTTCCCAACTACAAAAGCAAAAACGAATAGAAACTTCAACCTTTAACTTGGGATGAAGGTGAAGAAATACAATTGTATTGGACATTGCACGAATTTCTCACGGAAGTTAAAATGGGAAAACATCATAAAATTACTTCCCAATAAAATGATGAAATTTTTGTACCATGCAATATATTGGTTCCGAAAATTGTTAAGAAAAGGAAAATAACATGAAACATTTATAGAAGTGGAAGAAGCCTTGAAAATACATGGAATTATATGACTAAGATATTGGGTGAAGTGAATAAAAACGAGTGAATGCTTATCCTTGCCTATTTTTCAGTAAATATTTGGGACTAAGGGAAGAAAAAGAGAGTAATACTGTCCATCAGGAGTAATGACTTGTGCTTTGAAAGTAAATGCTTCTGTAGTAAGAAAATGCTCGGAACTTAGAAGCATTTCCTTAAATAAGGGCTGTTTTCATGAAAGCTTGCGTTGCTTGCTTTGCGTGCGATTTGGGTAAATTGCCAATTGAAACACATGGCACACTTACCTTACAATACAACACGCAATAAAACCCCGGTTTCAATTGGTTACTCACCCAAATCGCACGCAAAGCAACAACGCAAGCTTTCATGTAAAGCAGCCCTAAGAATAAATAAAAGTAACTTGGAAGTAAACTCTCAATTGACGCAAGAAGAAGTAAAAGCAAACTTTTATTCACCTCAGGCCATGGATCTCGATACGGGAAACGGATCTACTTCTAGCGACCCGAAATTGGAGCCAGTACAAGCCATGATCACCTGAAAGAGTGGAAGGTGAAATTGATTTAAAAATCAATTGAACATCACGTTCCGTACAATACCTTATTTAAAATATTCCATTCTTCCTCCTCTCTTCCTTAGCTAGATCTTTATCCATTCTTTGCTTCCACACACTCAGGCATAGGCCAACCAATAAGATGCAAGTAAATCCCAATACACCTAGTATATAGACCTATAGCCTATATATAATAAATCACAGCCATATTCAATCCACTAGTGGATGAGGCCTCTCCCCGAAGGGAGGAGTTGGTCTACTGCTCCCACGCTGACCAGACGGGTTGGGAGAGGAGAGCCGAAGCTCTCACTGTGATCGCCACTGTATTTTATATATATATATTCTCGAAAACCATAAGCAAAAAGAAACACAAACAAAAATTGGATTTATTAGTAATAAACGTGATTTTTATAATTTTTCTATATGCATATATTGCAATGAAGTAGGCTATTTGTTTGAATTTTGAAATGGCTTTAATTCACAACATTAGGCTATAAAAGAATCAGCATTATGAAATATGAAAACTTCGTTCTTTCATTCTAGCTTGGTTGTCATGACATCGAAAGTTACAAGATTATCAAACCACATCAGTTTTAATAGGGTTTGATGTAGGCTAATTCTTAATATTATTTGAAAATGTAATTAAAATAACTGAACTGTCAAGAAACGCAGTTTATTTCCTACTTTTCACAAAGTAAGAAAAAGTGCAATAGCTAGGCCTATAGCTATTTTTGTAACAAAAGAGCACATACAAAGTATGCTTGACACTGAGAATTGAACAACTGAGAATTAGGCTTATTCAGTAAATTCAGAGTCACAGTTATGGCATGTGTAAAATGGCGAATCCGTGCACTCCAGTGTGCGAATTAACTGGGGGGGGGGATGCCCTGGATTTCCCTCCCTGGCAAAAAGGTTTCACACCCTGACACAATAATTTTTCGTCCCTGACAGGGATAAATTTCTCCCCCTCTAGAAGATGTATCGATCAAGATTAGATAGAAAATCGGAACATTTTTATTTGGCAGAAGCTGAAACTATTTTCATGCAAGTGACAAGTATATGAATTTTTACTAGCAGCTGAAGAAGCCTATTCGGAAATCATTTCTTTTGTGATGTTTATGAAGTAGCTTAATGTGAAAGATTTAGCATGATTAATTTGATTTAGTAACCTCGTATTGGCAAATGGGGCACTCTCTCTCCGCTGGTCTAGTGGTTACCTTCGCTGACTGCTGATCGCGGGTCCCGGGTTCGATTCCCGGCTCTGCCAAGATATTTTTTATTTTCAAAGCGAGAGGATCTGGAACGGTGCCCACCCAGCAGGATCGTGATGCGATTGGGGAGTTACTGTGAATAAACGTCAAATGACGTCTGGTCCGCGTGAAGTCAGTAGACCAACTCCTTCCTTCGGGAGAAGCCTCATCCAGTACGATTGAATATGACTGAGAATTATATATATATATATATATATATATATATATATATATACATATAATTATGTGTGTGTGTGTTGCCTGTTGGAATCCGTGCGTTATGGTTCATCCCACCATGGCTAAAAAGTTTAATTCGCACACTGGTGCACTCTACATGCGAATATGCTCTGCAAGACACACACTGGATCCAATTCTCGCCTGGACGGCTGTTGGTGTATACGTCCAAGCACACAATGCAGAAATCTTCCTCTTCATCAGATTCTTCTTTTCTCTTGTTCTTTCTGGATGTCTGTCTTCCATTCTTCTGTTTCTTTTTCTTCCCAAAACGATTCTTCTTTGCTTCAGTGGAAGGAGCAGTAGCTCTGGTTTGCCTTGACTTTGCTGCTCTCTCAGCGAAGGCATCCTTCACAGGCGTGTCGGTTCAGATAGCCGATGTTTTCTTTCTGGAATTAGCACGAGCTTTTTCCTGGGGCCAGCTTTCGGAAATAGACGAACCTCTTCTGGAGATAGCTTTGATTGGCTGTGGCTGCTTCTTGATGTTGGTGTTGTGGCTTGTCCAGCTGCTGATGTTGAAGGTACAGCAGCTTCTGGTGCTGGAGGCTCATCCTCACTTTCCGCTTCTAATTCTTGAGCTGGCACATTTTCCGTTGGTCTGTCCGTTACAAAACTGGGGGGAAATTCTGAGTCATTAAATATGTTTGCATTAAAAGGGTAGCAGCCAGAAACCAGAAATCCTGATAAGATGTTGGAAGGTGTTAGAGCATGTGGCATAGCACTATTGCCAATTCCAGGGACATCATACATTGACACTGTTTTCCCTGGGTTATTAACCATCCAAGAGTCCAGTTCAGCGTTGACATATTTTTTAAAAGATTGACAGAACAGTAAACAACATAACAATAAAACAAACTACGTAACAATAAAAGTAAAACAACATAACATTTCACACGGGGTTGGTTGGCGCACTTGCCAACCAGCCCCAAATGCTATACGCCAACTAACCCTAAGCACATGTTGTGCAACAAAGTCGTAATTACTCAGCAATTGTTTGGCATTTACGTTTTATTGTTTGAATATTCATAACAACAAAGTTCAGATCTAACTAATTCTATATTACTTATCTCTGTACTCCAAGAAATGACGATTCTGCAGTGTTGTAACGGAGAACTGAAAAAAATACATCAGACGGGCAAAAACACTCTTTATCTACTAGACGCCATTCTCCGTAAGTTACAAATTCCGTATGAAGGTGGAAGCAGCATCCCCAGGTCACCCTTTTATAATAGCAGCAACAGCACATTATGTTAATTAATGGAGGAATTATATGCAGTTCGTCAACCAGCCCCGGTCTCCCCTAATTGTATTGAACCAGTCCATCCATCTCCATTATCTAAATCCATGACCGCAGGCGACAGAATACTTTACTCGCGAGTAAACACCAATGACCTCTATCAAAAAACGATACTGGACTGACAGCAGCCATTGAAAATTTCATCAATATATGAAACCACGGAGCGGAGAGCACAGTTTGTGTGGCTCTTTTATTATTTATGTCTTAATTCTGGCAAAAAAATGTAAATATTATTTGCAGTATTTTCTATTCTATGCAGAGTACGATCTACTCTTTCATAAATAACTCAGGAATTAAGACTCAAATAAAAAAAACGGTCCACACAGCGATAAGAAGCGTATAAAACTGAGTTAGAACTGAAAATTTGGTCCACATTGGATTAGACTGGAAGTGGACAAACGAGTTTAAATATTTGCTTTGGCTTCTATCTTTCAATACTAAATAGTCACTCCATTATCGTTTACGTAGAGCTCAATGGTAAACACTTTCGAGTATTTGCTTCTTTTTATTCAGTTCAGCCCATAGAGTTGGGAATATAAATAGAGGGAACCTTAGGCTGTTTTGTGTGAGAGGGGAATGAAGCCAAGGGATGGAAGGGACGAGGCATTTCGGCCATATTAACTGGCCCCATATTTACAGACCATCTTTTACGAGTATTGCCTCTCTGCAGTGCACTCATCCTCCTATCGAAAAAGGCAATCCTCACAGTACTCGGTATATAGAGGGACTTTAGTGGGGCCACACAAGATGGCTGCCGATGAACCGTAATTTGGCTTCGTGTGACGTCATGTATGTTCTCTCTATTTTCTTCCTAACTCTATGGGTTCACCCATTGACTTAATTGGAACAACTTGAGCAGTATATAAAATTTCAGTGTTGCAAGGACAACGTCTTTAAAATTCACACATGTTCTGCTAATAATGCTCATATTTAAAGACAGCCAAGTGACTAGGTTTCATATGTACCCTGATATTAATTTATTGTCCTTGGGTAAAGCATTGAACAATAAATTATTTGTGTTTCGTAACATTTAGCCTAGAATTTAATAAAAACATTAAAATTTTGTGAGTGTTGATTGGTGCAAAGAAGCAAATGATATCATTCCCACAGAAAATGTAGCCTACCTTTTCTCATAAAGTGGCAGGGAAATATCTATAAAGACATAACTAGTATTGTTTAGTGTAATAATTTTAAATCAAGAAAACCAGACATATTGGAAAGAAAAGATTGAGTTATGAAAGTTAACACAATAATTTCAATTCGCTACTGTACGGAATTTAAAAGCTATTCAAACAATCTTAATTTCTTGTATATTTCGTGTCTTTAGATAAATAAATAAATTTGACTGGTCCTGACTTTTTGCGGATTATTTCTCCAAATGGGAATAGCGTGTTCAGTTTACTCTCAAAAGTCAGCACGTTCTGACTGACAAGTCTCGTTTTATCAACTTCACACAGTAACGAAGTTAAAGAATCGTTGTTTGTAGGAAAAGAGACCATCAACTGCGTTATTTAAGACTCCATTTTTACATGAATTTCTTAGAAAATTCCACACATTTTAAACAATTATAAACATACAAGCCAAGGCGGAGGGGGTGTTGTAATAATCATATCCTTGTTCAAAAAAGATTTCCCTTTTTCGGAAGGGGACAATTTTTATTTTATTTCGTGTATTTTTCCACTTCTATTCTCACAAACGGTATTTGTGTAAAATCAATTGACAACTGTCATATTCTTCCGTATAACCGTATAACAAAGCCAAAGAACACAAGTGCACTGTTGGTTATATAAGGCGGTGTGGTGTTGGTTGTGGTGGTGGTGGTGGTGGTGGTGGTGAGTAAGATTTCCTTTAATACACGTTAAATAGCCTTCATTCATCGCGATCTTTTACTTCCATTTCGTTCTTTCTCAGCATACGACTTATCTTCCATAACAGGGACGTATTTAGGAGGTAAGTCCGGATGCCCCTAAAAAAAAGTTTGGGGGAAAATTGCTTTAACTTCAGGCGTAATTATATAGAAGCGCATGCGCAAACAAACGTCTAAGTGACATTTTCCACAATAATAATAATAATAATCACGACTACATTTTTATATATAACAGGAAAAATATGAGGCATAAAATATTCATACTTTGCACGAAGACATGTTAGACTAAAGTCCGCTTTTGTGCAAAGTATGAATATTCCCCTCCCCCGCAATTTTGGATTTATATCTCTCAAAATGGAAATCTCAGCAGGATTCATATTTTCACTTTCCAGATACATGAAGCTGAATATCATTAACTCCACGGCCAAAATCTTGAGATCAAACTCTTCACCTGGTGAAATTAAATAGAGATGCGCATTTTCGCTTCAGATTATCCAATGGTATGCATTTCTATAGTTAGGCATACATTAAAAGTCCTAATACGTCCAAACATATGTACATACAGAATACGATCTCAGGGTGGTCGAGAGGTTAGAGCCGTCGCTTTCTGTGCGCGTGGTCACGAGTTCCATTCCCACTGGGATCAATTGAACGCAGCGTTTCGGAGTCTATCAAAAACGGTAGGTCTCGTCCTTAGAAGCTCACTAGCGCGTTTAGGACGTTAATAACAAGCCAGCCGAAAACCGTAAGGGGAGCTAAAAAGTTAGGAGGAGCTAAAGTTATGTAAAGTAGTGATAGGGGGGCTCAGTCCTCCTTGGCTACGAGCCTAATAACAAGTCAATCAATCAGAATACCAGACAGAATTGGGAGCTTTATAATAAGATTGGCAACGCCGTATTAGTTAGAAAAAGGAAAGAAGAAAAAAAGAATAAACGGTACACTTTGGCAGATATTATATTGCTGTTCGTCAAATTAACACTCCGTGGGAACTTGAGCGGGAGAAAATGGGAAATATCGAGGAATGAAGGTCGCGTGAAATGCACGCGTGGGAAATCTAGAACTTGGGAGAAACAAACATTTATACAAAGGCGTGTAAGGATTTTATGTGTTTTTGAAAATTAGAGCGTTTATGTCAAAGAAAAAGGAGGGAAATGAATATAATGAGTTTGGATGTCTGTGTACAAAACAAGTACTATATCGAACAACTCAAGTCCTTGTTTGCAACTACTGTGTTAAAAATTATCCATAAAGGTCCTTCAAGCTTGAGAATTAAGTACTAGATTTTTTTAAGTTCACATTAACCGCCCAAAATAAAAGACGTTTTATATTCTATTTTTAAAATATTCACCTTGGGAAGATGAAGGCGGTCGAGCGTGGGACTGACCACCCCACCTCACTTCGTACCGTAGGTCAAGAAAATGTGGAGCGCTACCTCCACATCCCCCATGCGCCGTTCACGGCGCGTGCGTATCACACAGGGGATAGTTTTACCTTTTTTTTACCTTACTCTAAAATTATAATTATTGATAATGGTTCAGGTCCTTTAGAACTGTTAAACCGAGAATGTCCATGGAATATGCATCCCCCTCAATAAAATCCTTGATCCGGCCCTGGTTTTGTGCATATGATAGTAAATACACTAAAGCCCCGTTTATCCGGAACGATTTTTTTTTAAAGAATTTTTCGTCAGTTTCAAAATACATATACCAGTATATCATATAGAAGTGAGCGCGTCTAAATTATTCGCCACAAAATGTGCAGTGTTGTACAGTATTTACCATCAATTTTACGAAACTAAATTTTGTCTTTTTACTGTACTTTCAGTCAACATGAAAAAAAAATCCTAATCTGGTTAATAGGGTATTTCGTTTACCCGGAACGGGTCCCGTCCAATCAAATCCGGATAAATGAGGTTTTAGTGTAATATTTACGTTATTTGCAAGCATTAAGGCTAATGTAAAGCAACCAATTCCAACGAAAGGTGGCAGCACTACCTCCGTTTATGTCTAATGTATTTTTATCGTTGCAAGAAATTTCAATGTTGCTCCTACAAATTCAAGTCTAGGGAGTTCTAACTTTCAGGGATTCGATTAGTGCCGATATTTTATTTTATTTTTTCTTCATTGTTGAAATCGCATGATTATTGTTGTTAATATGAAAACCTATAACATTGAAGCTTTTTCAACAATAAACCAAAATAAAATTAAAAAATCGGCACGGATAGAACTCTTGAATTGTTTATAAACTTTCTTCCCTGAAAGTTAGAACTCTCTCGGCTTGAATTTGTAGGAGCAGCATTGAGATTTCGTGCAACGATAAAAATACATTAGACATATACGGAAGTAATGCAGCCATCTTTTGTTAGAGATCGTTGCTTTACATCAACCTTAAGCATGAATCGAAAAAGCGTCACAAAACTGTTAGAATTGAAAATTTGTTCCATATTGAATTAGCCTCGAAGTAGACAAATGCGCTCCCTGGCATTTATTAAATTTGCAATGACATCGGTCCACTATCGCTTTTAGATCAGAAATCATTGGTTGGGATGATATTACTAAGATAAACAATTACAGAGCACAGTCTACTGAATTCAGCTACTTGATAATATTGAGAAACCAGCTTAGGTTAATGAAACCTATATTTGGTATCATTATAATTATATGCGCAACCATTGCTGGTCACGGCTACAAAAATATTCGTTTTTTAAACGTCATCCCTCGGACTATTTTTGCCCGGAACGCTCGCCATTGCGAAATCCTGTTTGTAACTTATAACGCCAAGCTGCAAATAATGCAACTTGACGTACTCACATCTTCATTTAATTTGAAACGTCATATTTCAAATTGTGTACGAAATGATCTAATTGTAGTTTATAATAAATGTGTTCAATCTTAGCTCTGATAGAAGAAGTAAAACTTCGCTCTGGTTTATCAGAATTTCGTGCACAAACAGCGCTGTACTTTGCTGCCATCTATTGAGAATTTTATTATTGAAAAGTTGTTGATTTGTCCGCTGGAGTACGTTCTGTTTGCGATTGATTGTAAATT
>JAGDQP010048548.1:1855-12882 GCA_022664845.1 Lepisma saccharinum
TGTACCCTACTCTACCAAGTTTGATCGAAAAAGCAGTTTAAAGCATCAATAGGTTTACTTGTCAGTTACACTCGCTCGTGAGTACGGGACACTCGCACTAGCACAGTTCACGTGAACAGCAGAGGTGCAAGCACAAAGTACGAACCCCGAGGTTATAATTGATAAGAATTCTCTTTCTACTTACAGTGAATATTGAATGTTGATAAGCGTTTTACTTGCAGCATTGTTTGGAGCGAAGTCTTCCGCTGGAACGTCAAGATTTAATAAGCGTGCTTTCTTGAACCTCAATACTTGTTACACTAAGAAGACCTGTATCATCCAACTACACACATGCTCTTAGTTGATTTCAACGTCCAGGAGAGTAACGTCCACTGTTACAAGGAGAGTAATAAACAATTTTGAAGCCACTGAGAAATCAGTTATGGTTCTAACAATTTCAACGTTACTAAAACATAAGTCAAGATTAAGCCGGCTAACCTTAAAAATTCATGGTTATCAGTTTGGATGTAGTGCTAGTATTTATTCTCTGTAGCCCAGGACTCCCTCTGCGGCTCTGCCTCCTATAGTTTGCAACCTGGTAACGCTCTCTCCCTATTTCTCTCTCTCTCTCTCTCTCCAAACTTGCCAATACTGTATGTTGTCGCAAAACGTCAAGAGTAAAGCCCTAATTATTTAATTTATGAGATTCGATATTAACTATTTACGATATGAAATGCAAAGAAGGCCTTAGTTATTTTTCTTATTTATCTACGGATCTAGAGGATCCCTGTAGGTCGCATCCCTCCCACATTGCGTGTGCGTATGCCACGCCACTGCACATAAGATAGATAGTTACTTAAGTACAACTCAACGCCATCCAGATCTCGAACTAGGGTAAAGCACTTGATAGCTGGAGTAAATTCGAGCTATACTCCAGACTTCCATCAGAATCATGACATGTGTTCCAGGGATTCCCTCAGTTAACCAGGCGAACGCAGGGGTGGTAGCTTAAGAAATGCCCTAGCCACTACCTTCCCCATTTTTCCAGAACCATATTCCCTGCTCTTGTCATGCGGGCTTTGTAGTGAACAAACACGGTGTGCGTGGGTTTTCTCGGGGTTCTTGCGTTTACTCCCACCTTCTTCACTCCACTAATTCATTACATCATCATCCGCCGCTCTGAGCCAAAGTTGCCTAAAGAACATAAAATTACAATACTTTGTTGCATCTGTTGTAGAAGAATGACTCTGTTTTGTAAAGTTTCAGTTCTGCATGGGTTATCAATCATGGCCAACTAAAACTATGGAAAGATGTGTTGTAACTGGCGGATGCTGTTTTTAGCTGGTTATTTGTTATTTCAAAACTGATTCACGGATTCACGTAACTTCCCGAATTACAATACCAACAATCAAATCCTTGGTGAGGAGCTGGAGAAACTTCATTGGTTAGAGGTGTTCTGAGAACGGAGATTTGTACTTATGATTTTTTACATATGACTAGTGTTAGGAATATACTGTGTGTTAAAACATTGTTTAACACGCTATTCATTATCGTCCACAGTTTGATAATCTTACATTACAGGAATTCATTGTTTCCTGACTGAAGGCTTCATTCGCTACGGACGAAGTACCAGGAAAAAGCCCTCCTATTAAGTATATTTAAAAATAACGGACAAATGATAACACTGATATTTTGGAAAGCGGCCTACAGTGTCGGGGAGATCCCGGGGATTTTTCCTGGTGCGTGAAGATTTCAATCCGAATTCATCCCAACCAGGAATAAAATCTATGTATTTCTACCCAAACCGGTAATACGTTCAAACTTACCAGCAGCCACTAGTTTTAGGATCCCCCTTCGTAATTTATCACAAATTGAACACTGGCGGACTAGATAATACTTAATATCTACCAAATGAACTAATCCATAATTTGAAGACGATTGTTATTGATGACAAAATTGAAGACCTCGGATATATTGTTTTCATTTACAGACCTTTCAATATCTCAGCTGAAAGTAACAATTCCAAATTTGAATCAGTTTATTTCGTACTGTTTATAGGTATTATTGGATGGATAGCTTTCCAAAGTTTTAATATTGTTCTTGATTTGCTCGTAATTTAAATAAATAAATAATAATAATAAAGCGGGTGTGAGTACCAAGGCTTCTTAAGATGAGGGCCAGTAAATTATTACATTAGAAGAATGTGCATATTCGATTGACTTTTGCTCTTTAAACTTTATACATAATGATACAAAAATGTAGAAAAAAGTAGCACTTTGTAAGAGATCCATACAAACTTCACATATAAATAAAAAAGAAGTGGCAACATTTCGCCAATGGTTTGGTCGCATTAGAGAAATGGGAAACAGACAGATGGGAGTGGTAACACAGGTTGGCTAAGTTGCTAACTCTCTCGCACAAACCCTTGTGGAAATCCTTCTTTCCTTACTATAGTCACGTTTCTCTCATATACCAAACCATAACGGATACTTCCTGTCTCTTCCTAAATCTCAGATCTAAACTCTCTCGCCTCTGGCCGTCTTCTCACAGGGCTTCTTTTTCCTCTACCTCTTCTTCTACTCGGACATTTTAAAAAAACAGTATGTAACGTAGCCGCTCCTCGTTAGCACTTCTATTTGCCTGTTTTTCATTTCTCCAAGCCTTTGAAAAACGTTGCCACTTTATACGTGTGTGTGAAATTTGTGCACTCGCCTAGATATCTTCCAAATATATAAGTAACCCTATTTTCTGCCTTATTTTACCATTCATACGCGTATATATAATTACAATTTAAGTAACAGTATTCGGCGACATCTTCGGCACGGCACTTAAGGGGACTCTATTGCGACACCTCACAAGGTGGAAGAAGACGGATTGTAAAAAAATGCTTTTTTCAATAAAAAGGAAGAATAGTTGTTTATAGACATTGCTAACTGCTCGATTAAAAGATGATTATTTGTATATATATACAGAAGTATGATATCATTGTTAGCTGCTTCGAATTGTGTATCTGTTCTCTGATTTAGGCCATTACTATAATTCTACTCGTGATATGTTCTTCAGTAGAGAACCGAAACGCTTCATGTTAAGGATACATCACATTTATATCTCCCTCTTGTAGAGTTTGCAAGTAAATTAGAATACACCACTACCACGTAAGAAAGAAAGAGAGAGAGAGAGCATTCATGCTTGTGTGTTAGCGCACATTCTCAGATTAGTTACAAAAGTTTAGGGCCTTCGTACACTAATAGCAACTTAAGCAAAGGTTGCTTCAATTTCATTTGATAAGCTTTCAACGCAATCTATTATTTTTTGAAACGTATTTCTTTTCTTCCTTCTTGTAATAGTCATTTTATTAAAAATCCTTGCTGGTATGTTACTAGATGACATTTTATCGTTCTCACATTTTAAAATTTTTCTTGTGTTTTGCTTCTAGTTTTATAAATATATTTTACTCTTTTTTTTTAATTGTACCCTGTTCGGACAATATTGTTTACTTGATAGTGTTATGCTTGAGAATAATTTCATTCCTATTTCTTTCGCCTTTTCAGAATGCCCATGGGAGTGATACAAGCCTCGAATTAGAATCGTCTCCTTTAGAATGCACACGAGATCTTGACTTATTGGACACTTGTCGGCAAGTTGATCATCTCTACTGGAAACAGAAACTTGTGAAAGAAGATCCACGAAGTGACAACAAAAATGGTTCTCATTCATATCGTAACAGACACGAACAGAGTAATCAAGAAGTAGTAACAGCTCAGGATGATAACGCAAAACTTTTGCAAGTGGAGAACACCAACGGCCAGGAGGAGAACTTGGAGGTGATACGCGATGCTACGAAAAATCAAGTGAACCATATATTGCGGCCAACCGATGAAGCAGGAACAATGGGGCAGCGTACTTCAATATTGGCTAATAAGGCATTTTCTACACAGTCCAGCCCGGGGAGTATTATAAATAGCGCAAATAGCAACAAATCTGGCGGAAGCAAGCTTTCACTAACCTGGGCTCTCCGCGGTGAAAATAGACAACCCATTAAGGACATTTTGTGGCCAACAGCTTCGCAAACAAATCCTATTAACAATAATAATAGCACAAACAACAAAAACAATAATAATAATAAAGTCAATAACAATGTAATACAAACTTCATTGGGGTTCAAGCCTCCAGTGAAGGCTATGTCCCAGCCTTCACTGATCGGATGCGGGAAAAACGAACCAGGTCAATATAGGGAACATAGAAGACGTTCAAGAAATAGAAGCACCAATAAAAACGACAGAAATAAAGTCGGCCATTTTGGATATGATATACACGATGTTGATTCATTTTTATCAAAAGCATCTCTTCAAAATCCGGCTAATATTCCAGTTGTTTTAGCATCGCAGTGTACTTTGTACCAGACATCACATCGGAATCGAGGAAAGCCACAAGAAGAGTTCGTCTTACCTCTGGGCATGGTGGTGAACGCAGTGTTTAAAAATCAAGGGTGGTTATATGTACAGACTCCACACGGTGAAGAAGGCTATGTCAATTACCGAACGTGTATTCCGTTGGGAATTCTTCCGGACACTCGTAATAAAAATTCCGCATCATGTCCGTGGGAAACACACACGGATATATTTCCTGATCCTTTGTCTGGTCGGAAAACTGCAGCAGTATGTGATGTACGAATTCCAGAAAGTCGCGGACGACGAAGTCGTTCTGAGGATGGCCGTTGTATCAAAAAGTGGACCATTGATTCTTATCTTAACAAGACTGATAACGAAAAGTTGAATGAAAACCTTGTACATTGTGAGCCGTACACTAATGGGATGGGGAAACCAAAGTATTACAATAATAAACACCAGGATACAGTGTCTGAGTGTAGTGGTAAGGGGAGATGGGGAAGAACTCATAACATATCTCGTGATGCTATGTCGGCATGCAGTGAACAAACACGGTCGAGACACAATCATGGTAGTCGACGTCCGCGAAGTATATCAGCGAATCGTGTGGCATGCGAGGCGAGTGTATTAGTAAGTGGTACATGTACTACAAGTGGGGTTGTTCGTGAAGCGAGAAGGCGTGATTTAAGTCACCATACTCGGTCACGATGCCACAGAGAATTGTCTGTCGATAAACTTTACATGCGTGTTGAAGCTGAGAAATCTTTACCTCAACAATCATCGTCATCACAACGGCACGGTGACACAAACTCAGAACACTTGGTTGTTCGTCCTAGTCCAAACGGGCCAACTCAAAGGCACACAGCGCACAGTGCAGTATATCCTAGTTCTAGTTCAAGTCGCAGCAAAGTGTTGACTAAAGAGACTTTGTTAGTGATCCAATCCGATTACCAAAGCAAAGGGAGAAACACAGTGTCTGTATCGAAAAGTGACGTGGTTGTACTCTTGAATAGCAATTTAAAAGATTGGTTTTGGATTCGCAAACCAGATGGCACTGAAGGTTTCATTCCTTCAGTTGTTGCTGGACATGGTTTTCTGTAAGCTACCAAAGATTAATTTTGTACAAGTGGATAGAATTTTGTAATTAACATAATTGCTGAAACAAAAGAAAAGTTAAATCTTATTAAATTTGATGCACAGAAAAGAAACAAGTATTTATCTGTTAAAAGTACCTTTCTTTAAAACAAAAACTGTTCTTATCGTTAC
This sequence comes from Lepisma saccharinum, assembly GCA_022664845.1. Lineage (NCBI taxonomy): Eukaryota > Metazoa > Arthropoda > Insecta > Zygentoma > Lepismatidae > Lepisma > Lepisma saccharinum. The sequence continues at coordinate 7,489 of JAGDQP010048548.1, forward strand.
ATGATATAATTAAGGAAGCACTTTTATATAGGTAAACAGAACTTCATAATGATCTTAACTTACTATGGATTGCTTTGAATAGCAGCATGTTCTTTGAAAAGTTTACCTATTCGTTTATAGAAAGTATATATTTAGCGATATATGTCAGAATTAGCTACCGAAGCTGTCAAATTGTAGGAAATATAAAAAATGTCATTTCCTCTAAAAGTTATATGTACTAAAGAGTCGTTTCAAAGAGGTAAAGAGTGATCATAGTTTTTATTTGAAAGTTTCAATGGAATATTTCATATGGATATAATTAGACTAACCTTGAATAATGATTTTTGAAGTAAAGAATAAGTAGAATTTAATATTAAATTAATTTGATACAGGTTATAAGCCAGTTTACACTGTAATAGGTCTTTGCTGAGAGCTGGAATACGGAAAAATAGTGATATGGAAAAAGAAATCCCTGTTCTGCAAAAAAATTGTAGGAGTTTTCGGTCCAACAGGTGTAATTTGATATATTTGGCGTGTAATTATTTCGATAGAAGATAAAAATAATTGTAAGTAACAGCATTATGGCATACAATAATATTGCACTTCAATAACAACCTATGTAAATAGCAAACATAAAGTAGAGGGAAATGAAAATATAAGATACATCTGGTTGTTACTGACTACATGATTCGTCTTATGTATTAACTATTTAGTAGACGAATACTTTCACACTAATCACGAATTTATTACATAACCCAGCCTACGTAAATGTAATGAGAAAGTACGAAGAAAAGGAAACGCTCCTGCTTACCAACTTATCCGGAAAGTAAATAGTCTTTTCTGCTCTTGTACTTCGTATTATGTTCCCATCTAAACTCCATTTTTTTAAAAAAAAAGTTGCTGTCTTCCTTCAATTTAATTTACATTTGGCCGAATTGACGACTATAATCTAAGCCCATTATAAGTGAATTGTCCAAAATGGGCAATCTAGTTACCTAACGAGACCAATATTATCTCTCAAATTTTGTAATACTTTGTAATGCAAGGGATAAGGTATGTTTGAATTTATTTATGACCTTCAGGCATAAGCCGGGACAAAATGTTGGAAGGTAGCCGGCCAGGGCTTAGTTAGTAGGTACCATTCCGGCATTTGCCTACTACAAAGAAAACTCTGAAAAAATCTCAATCAGGATGATACTCTTTGAAATTATAAATATTTCAAATTTATTAATACGAGAATATATAAGGTAGTGTATTTTTAAAAAATGAACTGGAAACACTGCACGACTTCTGATACTGCAGTGACAGGTCGTGGATAGACTAAACTGTTTATAACATGACTGGAAACTTTCACGTTGATTGGTTAAATGTATTTGGGTAAATGTGAAAATAGGTCCAACCATACACATGGACTTCGGCCATTGTCTTAACGATATACTCTACATTTACTACGTTTCAAGAAAGTTCCTCTTCTCTCCCCATCAGATATACTAAGTAATTTTTGCAACTCTCAGAGACGGGATTCGAACCTGGAACCTTGCAATTTGCAGTATATTACTCTAACCACTACGCTGCGGGGGCATCTTCCAAGCGGCTGTTATTTTACTATTTCTTTTATAGGAAAACTGTTTCGGATCCCTAGTTGCTGAATGTCACATCCTTCTTTGTATATGGGAATTTCTTGCATCTCAGCTGAATCAGCTAACGCTGCTGGTATTGAAATCAAGACACCCCGCTGCCTCGGAGATTTTAATTAGGGATATATTTGTTTAAAAAGGAAATCGGGATGCCTTGACTTTCGACATCAACAGATTTGGTTCAGCTGAGGCACGAGGAATACTCACATACAAAGAAGGTTGGGGCATTTTTGTGGTAGCTTGACAGCTGGAGCACTCAGCTAGGAAACAGAGAATCCGAATAAGATTCCCAGTCCTAGCAGCGACCAATTTTTCTGTGCATTTTCAATATATTACCGTACTTTGTGTTGACGTTTACCCATCAAAACATTCACTGGAACAAGGAATTGAATTCGTGCTCATTGTAGGAGTTCACATAAAGATACTGTGTATCGTGAAGAACATTGGAATAGTACGTGATTTACATCACCTATCCCTTGACTTATACCATAGTGACAATAATGGTGATTTCGTTTCATGTTTCAAATTTCATCCTATTTGCACATACATAATGAGATGTACCTTATAGTCTGAAGATAATAGTATTATGAATGAAATGAAGTTTGTGTGTACATTAAGTCATCAGAAAGCGAAAGTGTCACTACCCCATAAGTAGTTAAAAATATAACACATCCTTAATACTGTGAGAAATGGATGTGTTTACGGTAACTAAACAGCACAGTGGCATCACCAGAATATCTGAACAACAGCAACCACAAGCAACACTAGGCTTTCAGTCACTACCTACGACACTGTGATTTGAGTAAATCCTCTAAGGACGAGAGGGCATTCTGCTGGATGGTTAAAATGTTTTCTGCAGTTATCTGCGTCAGTAACAACCATTTTTATCTTATAAGGTCTCTTTGATTTTATAAACCGACATGGTTTATTGTTCTGTTATCAATTCACGCTGCTTAGTTCTTAAATCATCTTTCATAAAGGCAGATGTGGAGTTTTCCAGATGTCGCGTCAGCGCTTAGAATGTTTCGGTTTGGAGCATTTTAGACTTTGAATTTTCGGATAATCTTATCTTGTCTTCTGGCACAGAGACGTTCCTGTTATAGCAAGGAATACTCAACCTCAATTATCTCACTTTGGATATACAAATGGCTATTTGTTATGTGTAAAGCATTGTTTATGATCTCTATGGTAGCATAGTACTTTCCTTTTTGATTTGACAAGTACTTAACAATATTTATCTTTGTGATGTCTTATTCTTTGTCTGCTCTGCTTCTAGGATGAAATTTCGTACAAATCAGCGACCAAACAAGTAAATCTGCAGGATGAGTGAAGTTTCTTTAGATCAGAGGTGTTTGAAGATAAAATGTGAAATGCAGCTTTCTTCTGATGAATTTGGTTTGAAATGTTCACTAAGGTCTCTTATACTAGTGACGGATACAGGATGAATGAAAATTCGCGACCATGAAGATTATCACTAGAAGGCGGATTTTGCATAGTTCTATTTTGATGAATATTCGATAATCTGCATGATTAAAAATTCGATTTAGGCTGTTTAAATTAAATTATGGGGATTTTACTGCGCATATAACGACATATTTTGCTCGTTTGCGCATATACTAGCATATTTACATCAAGTTTTACGTATGAACTTTTGTAAACACTTTTTCTCCATTTGCGGAATTGAAACTCTTCAAGATAAACCGTTATTTAAAGCACCACGCTGTTCGAAGGAAAAAATTGATGGATGCTGAACTGACATCACAGCTGTTGGAAAACCAGAGTATGAAATATACCGAAAAAGAAAGCTGTTTATCTTTCAAAACATCTGGTATAGTGGCGACTAGGATTAGATTTACATCGACACTGAAGCAGATTGTTGGTTTCACCTTACTTGTCTCCCGCCTCTCAACTTTGAACTTTTCTCTTGGTTGTTCTTTGCTTCGTCACCTTATATTCATTGCACGTGTTTGAGGGAGAGAAAAAACAGAGGTTTGATTGACACTGCGATTCTTTAGAAGACGGTAGTCGAAACTATGTTGTTGCTTGTGATATTGGTGACAAAGAAAAGTTCTGGGTAATTTTAGTTCCCATCGCCACTATTAATACAGCTTGTCAGCTTGAGATCCTGTCGTATTCCAGCATCGATGTCGTTACTTGAGAGATCAACATACTATTTATTGTACTCTCCGGATGAGCGAATTTCGCAGAATATTGTGGGTTAGTGGTTGTTTGTTAATTTTATTTATTCATACAAAGTACAAAGACCAAAATTTATTGCCAAATAGGGGACTGGGATGAAGATTTGGCATAATAGCCCTTCTGCACCTTTAGCTCAGGCCGGTATAGGAGAGGGAATTGGAATACCGAAATAGAGTTGGCCAGGGCCTAGGTTTGAAGATACCATCCCGGTATCTGCCTGGTCTGACTGAAATATCACCTTGGAAAAGCCCTACTCAGGATGGTCTACCTCCGGTTTTGATCCCGGGACTTCCGAATGCGAAGTTAACACTCTACCAACTCAGCTACGGCTGCTCGATGTTGGATTTTCTAAGATGTTAACAATCTCTGACGTCTTCTAATCTTACATGTACTGTACTTATATAGATCAGTTAGTTGTATGGAAACAGGTAAAGGTAGTATGAAAAATTCTAAGCAATCTTTATACAAAAAGGACGACAATCGGAAACGGAAATCAGCAGGTATCTGATTTGGTGAGAGAATTTAGTATATTCCAAAAATGAATGACTGAAGATTTTCCAGTTTTTTTTTCTCTGTCACACCAGACAAATGTCGGGACCTACGAACTAGACTCGGGCCGACTATCTTCTAACATACCCTCCCCTATTCTGACCTAAACCTGAGATGCATAAAAGCCATAAATAAATTCAAAATTCTATTCCAAACATGAGAAGAGCGCTGTCGATTTGGTATAATGATCAATATTTTTGTCGTTTAAAATGCCTATTTTATATGGTTTAACATACAAACTTGTTGTTTACTGTGTTTAATTGTAGCGCGCGATGTACTCAGGTAAAGTGAGGAATGTGGGAAGGAATCAATCCAGGCCTTAAAAAAGTACAATTCCATCATCTTTTAATTTTTAAAGACCTTTAGGCAACTTTGGCTCAAGCCGGATGGATGATAATGGGATGAATTGGTGGAATGAAGAAAGTGGGAGGAAACGGGAGAACCCCGAGAAAACCCAAGCACACGGTGTTTGTCCACCACAAAGCCCACATGACATGAGCAGGGATCGATCCGAGCACCCTAGCACCAGAGGTGAACGCTCTACCAATTGAGTCACCGCGGCCAATTCCATCATCTTGTTGAGACAACGCGCAACCAAGAAAAGCATCAGTGAGGATGGTCGACTTGAGAATAGTTCGTGCACACTCAACCTCCACATTGTTACTTAGATGTTAGAGACGTGAGCCACTAAACCATTTCTACTGACTGCGTCCCTACGTAGCAGGGCTGAAACGGATCAATCGGGTAAAGTTTTGGACCAGGTCACCGGGTATAGGTTTCGGACCCGGCCTGGCCCAATTTATAGCCGGTAACCAGGAGGACAAAGCATTTATTTTAATTATTTCCTTGTGTTTGAACGAGGGATTCCGGCAGCATTTTCAGTTTGGGGTGTAAAGTCAAAATTGGGAGGGTGTAAGTGAAATTTTGCAGGGTTGGTCAGGACCTAATTTGCCTGGTGGGAATGATGAAAAACCCTGGATAAACCTCAGTTGGGATGGTCGACCGCTGGGATCGATCCCAGAACCTCCTG
>JAGDQP010048549.1:0-14721 GCA_022664845.1 Lepisma saccharinum
CGTCAATATTACTGCCTTGGGGAACAGGTTTAAAGTGGCGAACAAAATATACCGAAATGACAAGTTCCGTTTGCTTGGTAGTCATGTCTGTAATAATTCTAACTAGAGAATTGAGAAACATCTGTTAAACAATAAACACGAACTGTATATTGCTCCATGAAATAAATCCAGGATTTTTTTTCTATGACTAGTGAAATGCTTTGAGAATAATACAGGATGCCCAGGTTTAGACTGACAAATTTCAAATCGTTGCCAAAATTTACTATGCAACAATAAAATGTTATAATGCATTGTATGAATAAGAGGAACTGTATTTTTCCTATATTTTTTTTTAATGCACAGCGTAATTGCTGCGGAGGTCCTGGCGTTGTAAAATTCAAAATGGCATCTGTTCAAGGAAAAGCGCAAACCCTGTGGTGGTACACCGAGACTAGTTCTGTTGTGCAAGTACAGCTTAACTTTCGTCGCAGTTTCGAAAGTATCCTTCATCACCTAACACTCTTGAGACATGGAAGAAACAGTTATTAACAAGGAGAGTGTTGAAAGTTCTTTGAGGTGGCGGTCCCCGACTGTCGAATGAAAATGTGCAGGCGATCCGAGAGAGTTCTACTCGAAAACCAAAGGAGTTTATTCGACAGGCAGCTAGGCAATTGCGAGTTCCTAGTTAGACCGTTGTGAATCTGCTACATACTAAACTACTCCTGTACGCGTACAAGCATCTAGGCAGATCCATCTTACACTTAACCACCTTGTAGACTGGTCACATCAGACTGGCTTTCGTTTTCACCCACGAAGACAGTCTGTGTACATTTTTGCCGTAAACGAAATTGTTTTCTGGATCCAGATTTGTTTCTTGGAGACAGACAACTCCAGTTCGTCAACGAGGTACGATACCTTGGACTGACCTTTGATACGAAGTTAAATTGGCGTAGTCACCTTCGCCACATTAAGATTTCCTGTAGACAAGCTCTGAAGCTGTTATGTGTTTTAAGTCATCCCCCTTGGGGTACTGATCGCACAACCTTGTTGCGCCTTTATCGTGCACTTATTTTATCGAAGCTCAATTATGGTTGTCACGCTTATTCCTCTGCACGATTTTCAGCCATACATACGCTCGATAGTGTCCATGCTGGAATTCTACTCTCCACTGGCGCGTGTCGCACAAGTCCTGTCACCAGTCTTTGTGTTGATGCCGCTGAACCACCGATCGAGATTCATAGGATGTACCATGTGATGAGCTATCTTGCTAAGATATCATCTTTAGCAGGTCATCCAGCATCCTAACTTAGTCATGTACCCAGTACAACGAGCCCTTTATGAACGCCGTGGTCAGGCTACCCGACCACTTGGCATCCGAGCATCTGAGTTGTTGGAGAATCTGAATGCAGACCGCCCAACTGTCTGCCCTGTCCGTTTTAGTCTCCGTCTCCCGTGGACACTTGTCCACCCACGGATTAATATATCTTTATCAACTTTAAGAAATCGGAAACTTCCATGATTGAATTCCAGCAACGTTTTCGTGTGTTGCAGAGTCAGTACCCACGTTTTATCTCTGTTTTTACCGATGGGTCCAAATCAGATGAATCTGTTGGATGCGCGTTTGTTGTAGATGGGGAAGCCCGCTAATTTTGTCTTAATCCCAAAGCCAGCATTTTTATTGCTGAACTATATGCCCTTTTAAAGGCTTTGGATTTTAGTCTTGTTCGTGGTTTCAACCGCGTCCTTGTTTGTACAGATTCAAAGTGTTTGTACAGTGTTGTTCAAAGCCTCGAAAATATGTATTTTAAACATCCGCTCGTTCAGGATATCCTATGTAAGACACGCCAGCTGCTCTGCTGGTGGTGAGGTAGTCTTTTCCTGGATACTCATTCATGTTGGTATCCATGGTAATGAATTGGCAGACCAAGCTGCTCATAAGGCCTCTTTAGGAGTTAACATTGATATCCAATATGTCCCAGGACATATTGATATATTATAGACAGGTTACACGGAATGAATGGCAGCGACGATGGGATGACGTTGCTGTTAATAAATTGAAAGAAATTAAGGTAACTGTTGCTCCATGGAAATCATCTTGCCGAGATAGTAGACGTGAAGAAGTATTTTTATGTCGTCTACGTATAGGGCACAGTCGCATGACTCATGAGTATCTGTTGCGACGTTTGAACACTCCGAATTGTAGCGAATGCAATGGAATTTTAAGTATTCGTCACGTCATTTTAGCTTGTCCAGGATATAATCATCTCAGACAACGTTATAATATCCCCAATAACATGGTGTCATTGTTATGGGATGAACCAGATATGTTGCGAAGACTTCTTATGTATGTTCAAGACACAGGTTTATCTCCGTCTATTTGAGATGATTGTGTTCTTTAGCTGTTGAGTTTTATGTAGTATCATTATTATATTTTTGTGAAGGCTCATTTACAGCCTTCACGTTTTTAACTTGTTATGCCAAAGCCTCTCTACATCTTCAGTTTTTACCACTATTTTCTGTTTCTGAAGATACTTTACTTCAGCTTTTGTATGATTTTATTATTTTAGTTAATTAACAGCTATGTTTAGACGTGACAGAGATAAGGGACTTCCCTCATATTGGAAAGGGCGTAAGCCATAGTGCTGTTGCCGCCCATACAATTCATTTTATCTTATCTGACGCGTACAAAATTCAAGTCCTGGAACGAAATCAGCTTAATGATGAGCACAATGACGATCGTTTGACATTGATCTGCTTCAGCAAGTTGACAAGGAACAAGAGTTTTTATCTAGCATTGCTGATTGTATTTTCCAGACTTGCGGAAAAAAGTAAATAGGCACGCCATAGTTTGCCAATGTAGGGGTCATAAACTCTGCACGTCTTTGTATAAATCCGCCATAATCCAAAATTAAACATGTGGGGTGCGCTGATGCGAGATAACGGCATTTGCTGTTTTTCTTCGAGATATCGGAAATACCTGCTGGAAGTGCTTCAACAATTTGCAGTGTCATAGTTAGCCCATTTGCAACCAAGAATTATCTTCCAGTTGGACGGTGCTGCTCCACATTGGAGTGTTCAGCACAGTTTCCGGGTTTTTGGATTGGACACGGCGAACCGACTCCATGGTCATCCCAATTCCTGGTCATTATGCCTCTAAACGACTACTTCTGGGGTAAGTCAAGTGCAGGCATCAAAATTCATGACCTTCAAAAACTTCCTGTGCGCATATACAGGACGCTGGTGCTTTTGTCACTCCCCAAATGTTGCCGCGCACATGGAAGGAAATTGAATATCGACTAAAAATTCTCCGTACAACGGAAGGGGCACATGATTTCTCTACTAAAACGTGGAAAGCTTGTTCTCATATTGTATGACTTTTATTGTATTCCCTACCTATAGCTGCACAATATGTGTTAATCTCAGTCAGGATACTCTGTGTATTGCTAGTCGATATTTGGTAGTTATCGCTTATAGAGTAAAGGTTCTGTGGCCACTGTTTTAACTATTTCTTTTAATATGAGTGTCAGCTGGTTCGAATTATGTTTGTATTTTGTCGTGCGATCAATAATCCGAAATTTTTTGAAATTTTTTAAGCATGGTGAACTCCGTATTTTATTGTGGTGGCAATAGCATTGTTACAGCTCTTTGTATATATGTATATTTAAATGCAAAATTTAGTGCAACCGTTTGTTGAATGTACGCTTTTTTTTTCTTTTTCAGAATTTTATCCTCTGTGGCATTCTGTAAAAGATTTATGAAATGGAAGTTCACGATGAAGTGGTGACAAAGCAAAATAAAGCTGCTTATCTATGTGTAAAATCATCAGTAGGGGATGATTTAGTGTCAAAAGAGGAGCTTTTTAAAGGTTTGTGTTTAACGTTAGTGTGAAAGTTATAAGTGTTTTATAATTATCAATTATGCTTTCTTTAACACCTCACTTACTTTCAACTCTTTGTATTAACGTATTTTATATCTCTAACCGTAACGCAGTAGATGAAAAGAAAGTGCATGAGATACCTTAGTATTTATTTATGTGTAAAATTATTCACAAAGAGGCCTATTTCGCCTCTTTTGTAGAGATATTTAATTATTATGGAAGTAATTGTTTTCTTAACATAACTCATATAAGACGAAGTTTCGAAATGTAGAATAGTTTTGGTACCTAATTACTTCCTGGTTCGTAATCGTTCTTTATTTCTTCTTTCAACGGGATAAGTAACATGGATTTAATACTCATGTGGATGTTTTGTTGTATGTTATGTTTCTGTTCTAAGAACTAGTGATTTGCAAGTAACTAGTGCGAAGGACATTAATGTAAGTCGTATGAGTGACAATGCGCAGAATAGTAATTCCATTCATTTATTTCTTTACTAGTCCATTGTCTGATATTTTAAAACTGGACCATATTTACAATCTGGATTGTACATAAGGTCTGTTGTAAACGCGAATCTTATGTGTGTAGTAATTTTTAATTATGCTTTTCCGCACGTCCATCACATCCGCTATTTAATTTCGATCCACACACTGGCAATAACGTCTGGAGTAACGCTTGTAGCTGCACTGGTCGTCTGCTGGAACTGTGTGTACCATCACCTGATGTTCTCATGTGATGGTTCCTTGTACTTTTGTCTGAATCGCCGTTGTACCAGAATCATGAGGTTGTATTCTGCTAGCCATAAGACACACGCAACTTTTTTTGGACGAAAAAAATGCATAATTGTAACAATTACTTTATTCGTAAGATGACAGCAATTACATAAAATAAAAGCACATGGACGTAATCTCTTTGAGTGCCTGATATAAATAAAAACACTTTCACTTTCACTCCATTACGCATAATACACACTTCACCGACCTCATGAAACCGCACCATTTATTCTCGGGTACACTGTATTTTGAATAATCCATAAGCTAATTCTCCAGTAGGTTGTAAGGTCTTTCACTAAATGTGTCTGGGGTTTGCATGCTCCATACATATGTTTTTAATTGATGTTTACGTCCCCGAGTACCCCAAAATGACTCTATATGAAAGAATAGAGATTATCACTAATGTGAGGCGTTTAAATGTATTTTACTCTCCGGCTATGGGCGTAGGATTTTGGATTAAACCTGTAAGGAAAAATGAAATTAGTATTGAACTTACCAACCCGGGGAACATATATGAAATAGACTCTAAAGTGTATTAGTATATATGGATATGTGGTCCGCCTCCTACTACAGGAGACCGAGGGAAATGTATAAAGGACAATGTAAGCTAATGGGGAAACAAGACAACAAATAAAACTGGCAATTTAGGTTCTCCTCAGCACCTTTATTGAGAGCTCCGTCCACTTCGGGAGATCATGAATATCTGAATTTACATATAGCTTGCGCTGTTTATTTAGGCAGATGACATACTTGTAGACGTTACAATAAATCTAGACTGTCCTCCATAGAGGTTTTACATAATTTGGTAAATAAATTTTTATATATTTTAAAAATCTTTGGGTAAGTATTTTTAATTACTTATAATATCTTTGGTAGTTTCAGGCTGTTCCAAAAGTATTTACACAAAATAATAAATTTAGGTATCTTAGAAATTTAGATAGGTCAAAAGCTTCGGCAGATAATTCATAGATACAATTAATATTACTAATCCCAAAGGGTGATTTTATATAGATTATTAGAGGGATCTCAGACAAGAATATAGGCATCTTGTAGGATGCAAGGAGACGTTACATATATTCCCCTCCTTGGAAAAATTAATTTGGACAGCTGAAAGGTTTTTAACTTTCTTTTATTTTTAATTTGCCAAAAGTCTTTGTACGTGCTATTCGAATTCGTTAGATAGTTCCGTTCTTTATAATGCTCCTTGTAATATGTTTCATTGTCACTAAGAAGATGGCTTTATATTTGCACCGATAAATCTTCACCTTCACAAACACTAAGAACTGTTGACATTATCTCGAGGTTTTCGTTGGGGATACTAGAGATGTCTTCATGGAATGTTGGTTGGTGGCTTCTACTTGCTACTGGAGTGAACTGCGACTCCAGATGGAATTTCTTGCTGCTGGAGTGAACTGCGACTCCAGATGGTACCATTCCTGCTATTACATGCTGATTGACTGCTTGTAGAAGTGTTGTAGCTACTTCTACTTATTAGTATGGTTTTTAGGTAAATTAGCATTTGTGTTAAAAACTTTTCTAGTCCCTAGGTTTTCGGCTGCGTGTTAGGATAGTTATCTGTTTTAATGGCTATGGTCATTGGCTCGACGATATGGCCATATTGTTGTTAGACCACTCGTGGCGTAGTTGAGGGAACTCTGACTATAGGCTGAATCAGAGCCCCCTCTCTTGGCATCTGTTCAGAGGTGGTGTCTAGTTTCTATTTTAAGCAGAGTTCTTAAATGTTGTTTACTAGTAATAATTATAGAAGTACATCTGCTATTTCTTATTTAACTGATAATGATAACTTAACTATTGCAATACAGCAAAGGCACAACTGCTACCTTTAATCTTGACTGCTTCTCTTTTACATGGAATACAACTATTTCTTAAACATGATGATATATATATTATATCTTGTTATATCACGGGTTGGGTTTGAATATCGTCTTCCTTGTAGGACGAGCCACCGTTGACTTGGTGATAAGCCTACTGTAATAACATTCACCTTTGGCATCGTAGGAAAACTAGCGCCATTGGCTCAGCCAAAGCTTTCCCCTTGGCATCTGGGTAAAGTGATATTTTTCCTTTTAACCTTCCATGCACGCATGGCTATACTAGGCTTATTATCTGTTTTCTTACGCCTCTTCTTCCAGTTGATTACATTTTCTTCAGTATTGTTTGGGAATATTTTGAACTTTACGTTGTAAGATTTGTTTCCTTTCTGTTTTCTAATAGCTTTATTTGAACTGTCACACGTATTTTTGCATAGTTTCTGCTGGTGATGTATGGATAATAAAGAATGTTAACTCTAGTTTGGTATTGGCATGAATGATCTCTTCTGGATTGGTTTCACTTTCCGCAACATCTGTCTTTACTTCTCCTTCCTTCAGGGATGGTGATCTTCTCTCAGTGTTTACTTTCACAACTCCTTTCTTCCATTCGAATGTATGTGTGAGATGTAGGTCGTCGTCTTCTTTCTTCATTATGTTCTCCTCTGGGAATGATGGTACGTCAATTAACTTAGCGTGGGTATTAGGTTCTTCAAAAGCCTCGGTGTTGTCATCTGTTTTGGGCAATTCTTTTTCCGGACCGGTAACATGACCATACTCAATAGTGGGAAGTATCGCCTGTTTGGTCCGATCACCCATTTTCTCTGTTGGAAAGCTGATGTTGGTATTTGCTTTGGATTCAACACACTTCTTCCCTGGATCATGGTTTTGTTTTTGGTCATCATCTGACTGATCATGGTTTGCCTCATTCAGTTCCTGGTCCTGATTATCTGGTGTTTCATCCATGTCGTCCTGGTCATCCGACTCTTCTTGGTCCTGCTTTGGATGACTTAATTACTTCTCAAAGTCCTGTTTAAATCGTTACAAGAGGGGCAATGGGAGATGTATCTTTGGACATCGTCCTGCATTGTTCCCCAAAAGTAATGCTGGCTTAATTCTTGGTATGTCTCCTGTACTTCACAATGTCATTTCTCTTCGTAGATCTTCTTAATAGCTTTATTTCTTTCTTGTACGGGGAGGTATGTTCTCCAATAATGTTCCTTCTGTCTTCTTTTTGTTAACATAGCTTGATTTACTAATTCGAATGATCTTCCTCCTTTTATCACGCCTCCTTCTTCAGCTAAGTCCTCATGTATTAGTTGCATAATTGAATCCGGAAAGTAGCTATCTTCTTCTTCTTCTTCTTGGTCCTTATTTAGGTCACTGAGGCCTTCTCTTGGTTAGGGGATTCCTGCTTATCTTCCTTCTTTGTGTCCTGCTGTGGATTGCCGAAGTGCTGGTCCATTATCTTCTTCATGTCACTGAAATACTCATCAAATTTCTTCTCTAGCTTCTTTTGGTTGTTACACATTTGCTGTATCCGCAGCTCTTGGTTATCAGATCTCTTATCTTGGTCCTGCTGTAGCTCATTAAACTTCCGCCTGATCATCTGGTTCTGATATTCATTGAAGTCCTACTTCAGATTCTGCCTTTGGTCGCTGAAGTCCTGGTTTAGGTTACTAAATTTTTCGTCTAAGTCCTGTTTTTGGTTGCTGAATTTCGTATCTAGGTCCTGCTTTTGGTGACTGAATTTCTTATATAAATCCTGCTTTTGATTGCTAAACTTCCTGTCTAGGTCCTGCTTCTGTTCGCTGAATTTCTTGTCCAGGTCCTGTTTTTGGTAACTGAGCTTTTGGTCAAGATCCTGCTTTAGGTTATTGAATATCTGATTCTGCGTCTTTTTAATTTCCTTGTAACAAGAGCAATTGGTGACCTATGTCTCAATATTTTCTCGCATCGTCTTCCAGTAGTAATATTTTTGTACCATCGACCGGGTCTTCCGTATTCCACGATACCCAATATTGATGTAGACGAATCTGATGAACTCCTCACTTTGCCGCTGTGGGACGAGTCTTTTCCACTGAGGTTCTTCTCGTGTCTTTGTTTACAATAATCGTCCTTCACATTGAATTTGCCTTCTCCCATCTTCTTTTCCACCTAGTTTTACATATAGTAGTGCTAGTTCTGGATCTAAAGATTAGTCAGTTCTTGAGCCGTGTTCCTCTTCTTCTCCATTTTCTTGCTCTACTTTGGCTCCTGTTGCCCCTATGACTGTATATTTGGTTGTCTCTTCTTCAGTACTTTTCCCTTTATCACTGCTACTATATCGCCGGGTAGGTATCATCTTGCCGGTTGCCTCTGTCCTAGGTACTCGTTCGGGACTCATTAACTTCTTTTATTAATATTCTCCATCTCTGAGGAATCCGCCTTACTCTCTCTATATATATATGCTTCAGTTATATTTATATTAATTATTATTATTGTTATTATATATATGCTTCCTTCTTGGAGCGACTGGAGTTTCTTCTCCGTAAATCGACGAACATTAAGTTCTCAATAGGCCGGATATCCACTCGATATCGAGCCAATATGAAACGTCCTTGAGTACCCCAAAATGACTCCATATGAAAGAATAGAGATTATCACTAATGTGAGGCGTTTAAATGTACTTAACTCTCCGGCTATGGGCGTAGGATTTTGGATTAAACCTGTAAGGAAAGGTGAAATTAGTATTGAACTTACCAACCCGGGGAACATATATGAAATAGACTCTAAAGTGTATTAGTATATATGAATATGTGGTCCGCCTCCTACTACAGGAGACCGAGGGAAATGTATAAAGGACAATGTAAGCTAATGGGGAAACAAGACAACAAATAAAACTGGCAATTTAGGTTCTCCTCAGCACCTTTATTGAGAGCTCCGTCCACTTCGGGAGATCATGAATATCTGAATTTACATATAGCTTGCGCTGTTTATTTAGGCAGATGACATACTTGTAGACGTTACAATAAATCTAGACTGTTCTCCATAGAGGTTTTACATAATTTGGTAAATACATTTTTATATATTTTAAAAGTCTTTGGGTAAGTATTTTTAATTACTTATAATGTCTTTGGTAGTTACAGGTTGTTCCAAAAGTATTTACACAAAATAATAAATTTAGGTATCTAGGTCAAAAGCTTCGGCAGATAATTTTATAGATACAATTAATATTACTAATCCCAAAGGGTGATTTTATATAAATTATTAGAGGGGTCTTAGACAAGAATATAGGCATCTTGTAGGATGCAAGGTGACGTTACAATATAAACCACTAGAACTCAGTGTAGCCGAGAAGTTCACGCGCTCGCTTTCTGTGCGCGTGGTCACGGGTTCAGTTCCCGCCGGGGTCCATTGAACGGAGTGGTTCGGAGCTTACTACACGAAGAACTGTAGTACTGTAGGTCTTGTCCCTAGAAGCTCGCGAACTGGTTTAGAATGTTAGAGATGGGTCGATACCAAAATTTCTCGATACCGATATTTATTTCTGACGTCCGATACCCGATACTTTCCTCAACAGTGTTCTACAATATAAATAATAATTAAAAGTAAAATTCAAATGTACAAATTTCCTATCCTTGACTCAACTTATTCTATTTTAATTAAATATGTGTTAATTTTATGCACTTGACTACCGATAGTAAAGGGCACTTTCTGAAGTTTGAGACAGTACTGTTAACATTTCGCTCATTGTAATGAGTGAATAAAAATTAAAATAAAAATACGAGCAATATCACCATATTAACCTGCAGAAGCATTTAATGACTGATATAAATGTTGTAGGGTTTTTTAAATAAACACGGTAATTGTCATTCTATTGGGATCAAGTTGAGTCCTTTTTTGTTATATATTATTCCTTCTCTGCTGCATTGAACTCTGCGTAACGATATTCAAGTGATCGGCTAGTAACTTCGATCATCCGCTTCCAGTCTAATCCAGTCAGACATGGGCAGATTCGCGATGCAAAAATTGATATTTTGGCAAATACTTGATACTTCGTGAGAAAAGTATCTGTATCGAAGTACTCGATACTTTTAAGCGGTATCGAGCATCGGAATAAGGGATACTTTGTACGATACTTTCTGAGCAAGGCAGTCGATTCGTTGAGAGAAGAATCCAAGGAAAGGAACACGTCCAAATCTAGATGTCAGTCGTGAATGTTGTGAATTGTGGTATGTGCTGCCAACATCGATAGAAATGACGTCACATTTCTCGGCAGACACAGAAAGTTTTTATACATCTCCTTTGTACCACTGTTTATTTTAGATTTGCTTTCGTCAAGAAAACCTTGTGAAGTATCGAAATACCTTTGAGGAGTATCGGTATCTTTTACCCGTTACTTTTTTCATAAAGTATTGTGTATCGGTAGGTAGATACTTTTTTTTTTTGAAGTATCGGTATCGAATGTAGGCGTAAAGACTATAAACATTTTCAATGTCAGTAGGTGGCCTATTGATCTTTATGTTCAACCATGATCTCTCACTTCTCAACATAAATGTAACATAGCAACGAAATGCTTTGAAGTAATTTTGTTTTGAAAAGTAAAGAAGCTTTCACCATAAGTAGACTATAAGTACGAGATTATTTTCAGAGAAAGATGTCACTGTCAAAAGATATAAAAGCATCGAGAAAGTATCGTGTTCATTATTTGAGGTATCGATTGATACCGACACCTTGCAAGTATCGGTAATAATATCAATATATCGAGAACCCATAGCTAATATCAATTCAATCAATAAATTAATATAAACCAGTAAACAAACGCTTAACATCACCAGCATTTGTCCAAATGCGTGTACAGGATAGTGGGCTTGATTTTTAAAAACAAGTAGTTCAAGAACTATCTATTTCGTCTTTGGAAAGCTAGAACCTCAATTTTTATTTAAGAACACAAGGTAACATTAGGGGCAAGTAATCCCTAGTGCCCAACGGCCGTAGCTCAACTATATTGCGTTGATTTTGCATTAGGGATATCCTGGGTTCAGTCCTGTCGGCCGACCATCATGGCAGGTTTTTCTGGGATTTTTAAACTGAATGGACAAGATTGTTCTTGACTAATTTTGATGTTGTTAGCGTCCTAAACGAGGTTTTGAGTTTTTAAGGCTGGACCCTACAAAGTGGGCACCTAACCCACTTCATTCAATGGACCTCCACGGTTTTTAACCCGGAATCATGCGCACATGAAATGAGCGTGGTAACTACTTGGCCATCGCGAACTGAAGGACTGTTCTTTAGATTTCTACGCACTGTTTCTGATCTATTAATCTGTTTATTAATTCTGTTGCTTTGCCATGTTGTGAAACTCATTATTTTGTTTAGTGCTTGAAGGAGTGTTAAACGTTCATTTTTTTTAACTACTTTGCTTGTCGTTGGTTTATTTCACATGTTGAACATCGAAAATTGGACCGCTATGGTAAGTTGGTTTTTCTCTGGTTAGAGAAAAACTTTGTTAGTTTTGGTTCTTTTTTCGTGAATGGTAGTGAATAATGTAAATTATTCATTGTGCGTACATACTAATGTGTGAAGGGAATCTTAGTACCATAGAATGGGTAATAATTTAAATTATTTTATGTGAAATTGACGTATAAGGACCTGTTCTACCACATTAAAAATAAATAAATAAATACTTGTAATTCTTAGTTATTTCTATATGTTGATAAAACTAAACATTTCGTGCTTTACATCGTTGGTGAATATTATGCACGGAAAGTTAATTTATTTTATAAAGTAATAGAAATAACTTTTACTTGTATTTATTTATTTAAATTTAAATTATGATTAATATTTGTATATTGTCTATAACAGAAGGTAAGAATACAGTAAAATTTGAATGGGGTAACTCAGTTACTTTTAGAAAGTTGCTTTCCTATTTTTCCCAACATATCTCGTTGAGTGTGCCTTTTGTGTCTTTGAAATGTGCTGGTGTTATTGATAAGGTACCGAATTCTCTTTTATTTAAAACAATATCAAATTCTTAAAAAAAAAAGTAAGCATACTCAGCAAATACTCTGGTCAAAAACTTAATACAAACTTAATATGGCTGACCAAGAGCGTGGTAAGTTAAAAAAAATCGTATCTGTCGCACAGCCGGAGCTGAAAATTAAATTGAAGTGTGGTGTGGCTGTGGCACGTTTCATCATCTTATGGAGTTGTATGGGTGGAACAAGAACTGTCCTTTAGCCCACCCTTCAGTACTAGACATTAAAAATATTTATATGGTTTTGTCAAATAAGTTTACTGCTTTTGTAAATGTTGACATAAAAGGTGTTCAAAGAAAAGAGTTAAGTTTTATCTGGTATTTCGCAGTTATTTTTTTACCCTTTTCATTGTTATACAAAGTTCCTCATAGTTTTTGCTTCGTGCCCGTTGAACCGTTTTGTCGTAGTTGCTTTTTAACACTTTAATGGAGGCGTCTTCCATTTAGAGCACATGTAAGGAAAAAGTAATACAAATCAACACGTGCATAAAGGATACGAGGACATGCGCGTATTTCAGTAGGACACACATGTCTGAGCTTATAACATACATGTCCATTTTTCTGATTTACTATCTTGAATCCTACCCCTACCTATTGTAAATTCTTATTCCATGTGTTACAAAAGCCATAATGGACGCAAACTATGAAATATCAGTTTCTGTGCTTTTGTGTGAAATGTGCAACTGTAAATACTATATTCATACTCCTTTCTTAGTTGTTACCATTCTTTTGCTATTCTGGGTTTCTTCAGACCGGCGATATATATATATCACTAGCTGAGGCGGGAAGTTTTCACATTTTAACATAGAGTGTTTTTCCTCTGTAGCTGATCGTGTACCTTTGTCTCTATCGCTCCCACTTTCTCCCATCCTTTCACTCGTAACGGTCGTAGAAGCGGAAAATGTCCGTATCTACGTAGTATGGTTCAAATTAACGTATTGCATTCCTGTGAACTGAAAAATTCCGCTAAGAGAAAAAGAAGCAGGAGCAAGCGAATCCAGGTCGGCGATTTTTCTCCGCATCTGCCCGTCTGTATACTCTCGCTTGTTTCTATATGCAGCATTTTTGGAGTGAGAAATTCCGCATCCGGTGGTTGAGTAAAATCGCCTGTCTGAATATGACCTGTGACTATTATATATAAGTTACAACAAACTAAAGGCTGTGTTGATGGATTTGAATCACCGAGTCAGTGACTTTCTGAAGAAAATTTACGTTATTGTTAAACAATACGAAATGAAACCTGTTATAATTACTACAGTTTCAGAAAATTGCATGTCCCATCTGCGGAGTAGAATGGAGAGGAAGTTTGTGGTCATGTTGTTATATCCAATCTCTTTCAATAGCGAGCTCCCAAAGAAACTGATGAGGGTTGTGTAAGCTTTAGCAGCGGCTGAAAATAGATGCTTAGAACTCTTGACCGGGAGAGAAATTGATAACAGCAACTTTTATTTATTTAGTTACGACGATATTTACATAGGCTGATATGACATGTTCTATACCGTTGCACTAGATGTGTTATTGTACGGTGAAACGAACGCAATTAAATCTGAATCTACAGGAATAGGCTGGATAGCTTGTCAAAGGTTGACACAGAAATTAGTAACTTTTGAGCATTATGTTTGAAGTATTTATGTTTCACAATGATTGGTTCATTTCTACTATAAAGACTACGAGCAAAGATAATTGCTTCTTAACAAAATGTTATTCTAGGTAGTCTATGCTGTCCGGTCCTAAGTGGCTAACATGGTTGTTGTCTAGATGCATTCGTGTCCGACGATAAAATCTTCGACAAACTTGATTTTGTGTGAACAATGTAGTTACACTATTGACTTTGACCCGTATCGATTATACGAATTCAATCCTGTTGAAATTCGCTAACATCCATGCTCTAGGCGAGATTCGAACCCGCAGCCTCGCGGACGGCATCCCAGCATCCTAGTCCACACGATTATCGAATGTGTCTGACACCTGAGTTTATATACGATGGACTTACGCAAATCGTGTGTAGTGACTTAACATAACATCAAGTATCCATAGCTAGATAATTCTACATACGTAAACTTATACAAAGAAATATAGCAATTCAAATAAAATACTTATTACGAAGAAAAAATATATAAAAACATGAATTATATCCTAATTATATTTTAGTTTTTATTACTCACCCTCGTCTATCCCCTTCCCGGACGTGAACATAAATACTCACCCCATCCCCTATATATTTATATATATATATATATATATATA
>JAGDQP010048550.1:1661-14720 GCA_022664845.1 Lepisma saccharinum
TTTGAAAGTAGAACTAGTACCATTCTAACTGCGCTCGATCTAAGTAGAGCTTTTGATATGATTTCTCATCGTATACTATTAAAACAATTGTACACTATTGAAATCTTAGGCAAGGACTTGCCCCTAATTCAAACTTATTTGATTGACAGGAGACAGTTGGTTAGAGTCTCCGATAAATTATCCAAAATCTTACTTGTGAACAAGTGTGTGCCTCAGGGATCACTACTGGGGCCTTTTTTTGTTTTTGGTATACATTAATGATTTCTCATCTAATGTGCCTTGTGAGTCTATACATTTTGCAGACGATACAACTCTCATATCCAGTGAAAGAGATCTGGATAAGTTAATAAAAGCGTCAAAAGACAATATAGAAATGGTTTAGTCTTGGTATGATGAAAATGATCTCCTTCTCAATACTATCAAAACGGAAAAGATAACGGCCTACTAACTTTCAATGACGTAAAATCAGTCAAACTTTTAGGAATTCATTTAGACCCCAAGTTGGACTGGATAATTCATACAAAAGAACTATGCAAAAAATTGCCAAAAAGGTATACCTACTATCTAGGCTTAAAGATACTCTATCACAAAATTACTTGAGGATGGTATATTTTGCCACGATTCATTCCGTAATATCGTATGGCATACTTCTTTGGGGAAATTCCACAGGTTCTCACGATGTCTTTGTGTGGCAGAAAAAGGCCGTAAGATGTGTGACGGGCCTATATACAAATGAATCTTGTAGGGGAGTATTCAAGAAACGTGGAATTCTGACATCTTGATGTTTATTTATGCATCGATGTTTTTTATACGCAAAAAAATCACCAAATATAAAACGGCCTCTTCTTTTCATACTTACAATACTAGAAATAAAGACTTGATTTCACTACCTGGAAGAAGACTCGGAATTGTCCATGAGGCTTTCGATTATATTGGCTTTAAATTTTTTAATCTATTACCTTCCTCCCTGAAACGTATTAATATTAAACAATTTGACGACAAAGTCAAAAAAATTCTGATTGAGTGCGAAAGATATGATTTAAACGAAATAGATAAATTCTTCAAATCTCTGGAGAAATAGTTATCCAAGGCCTTATATCTCTAAATTGTACAATGATTAATCATCATACTAGACTTGACACTGTAATGGTTAAAATCTTAGTTGGGCTATACATTGTTAATTTTATTTGCTGTCTATTAGTATGATTATATTGAATCAAATTGTATTTTTTATTCTGACTATATCTATGGCAAATTTATTGCTCAATGATGTAAATAAATAAATAAATAAAAATAAATATGTTTAGTTTACCTCCTCTATAGTAGAAAAGGTTATGCTTTTTCGTGAGAGTTGAATTGACCTGACTACTATTCTTAGGGTAGCCGTATGTATGTTTGATTATTCGAATCCTGATAGATAATAGTTTAAATTTGGATTTTGATAAAGGATAGTTAGTGTGAGTTTAGGTTTAAATTTCGTTTCCGTCAGTTCTCCATCCTTGTTTTCCTGTTTATTCTCCTTTTCGGTTTATATTTCCTTTTTCACGTTGACGGTGGTAGTCTTCACGTCGATAACTTATTTTTTTATTTCTCCTGTATAGTCTTGGGATCCGAGGTCTGCATCTCGATCTTATCCTTTTTCCTCTAGGCGATCTTCTGCTTTCCACTTCTGGCTCGTCCGTCTCCACTCCGATGCTATCTGTTTAGCTGACCTGTCTCTGTCCAACCGCATTTCTTCTTCAGATGATCGCTCTGGCGCTTCTTCTTTCTCTGTTTCACTATTTCTTGTTTTATGTTTTCCCAGTTGCTTGTTCCATTTTCGATTTACTGTTAGGGATTTTGAACTGTCCTAAAAGTACTTGATCACTTATTGTTTTATTGTTGTAAATTGCCAGGAATTTGTTTTCTCTCTCTTCTATCGTAATGCCTTTAGATTCATGTATGTAGAATATATCATGTGATAAGACGACAGGGAAAGCCCCTCGGGTAACTTACTGAATTTGGATTGATAGGGTGCAATGTAAGTTGTTATTTTTATCGAACTCTATGTGAACAGCATTAACCTCAAAATACTCCTCCGTGCTTGGCATTATGTACTTGGTTAGCCATTTATAAGATATTGATTATCTTTTTGTTGCTATAATCCGTTAGTCCTTCTGTGTCAATTCCTATTTTTTTCTTTTTATCTTCTTCCAATCTTTCGTTGTCTTGTTGCTAAATAGCCATATTCATACTTTTCATTTTCTCTCTGCATTTGGAATTTTTATTGTGCTCATTTCAGTTGATTCTATCTTGTTGATTCTGTTCAGACTTCTTGTTTTTTTTATTTTGCAGAGGACGTATTTTTTATCTTTGTTCTTGTTTTGACAATTGTCTTTTATGTCACATTTCTCCGCAATGTCCATATCTTTTTGTGGTTTCTGCAAAACTTGTAATGTGTCCGAGATCACGGCAGTTAATGCAGGTTTATATAACCAAGTAGTCCATGATACAAGTTTATTCGAAACCGATATGAAATCTAGCACTCTTCAGTAAGATTTTGTTGATGATCCGAAGAACCTCGATCTCCATGTGGTGTGTATTCTTTCGTTTTGGGTCCGTTTGAATCTGGTTTATATTGATTTCCGTTGTTCTGAAATATCATGTTGATTTCTTTCCACTAGTTCTTCCACAACTTCTTCCTCGTTCTTCATTTCTGTCTAAATGTAATAGGTTATCATAATCGAGTTTCTTTTTTGTTTATTTACTATGAAGAAGTTAATGTTTTACTTCTTAGTGTTCTATTAATTTTGTTTGATCTTCTTTCGATGCCAGTTGTAATATTAGGACCGCTTGATTCTGCAATATTTGGAAATTAATTTTGTCACGTCTGTCAAAGTTTCTTGAGAGTCTGAGTCTTGCCTCTTTGGTCGTTTCTCCCGGTTTTGGACGAATAATTACGTTGATTTGATTGTTTTCCTCGTTTCCTCGTTCAGTTTTTCTTTTTCGGGATTTTATTTAATTTTCCTTTCAGCATTTCTGCAAAGATTGGAGCTTCTCGTTTCGTTGCAAATTCGCTCCTTTGCTTTTGTTGTACGCTGTTTTCTCTGTATAATTTATTCTTCTTTTACTTCCAGTCTTCCTTCAATTCTTATTCTCTATTCTCGAGACGGTGTTGACAGCTTTCTAATCCAGCAGTTCTACCCCTCGCGTCCATTGGCTCTTCCCTAGCTATTTTACCTTTTCTTCTAGGGCTGCACTCTCGTGTGTTAGGCTTTCTGCTTTTGTTTGCAATCTTACTATGTTAGTTCTTTCCCATACACTTTTTATTCTTTGACGAACATAAATTTCAAAGCACACGTAAATAAACTTAGTCTGTGTTGTTTCTCTGAGAGGTTAACGCGAGTGATGGAGCATACCTTCAGTTTTGAGTGAAGTGTAAACAAATATAGAGTTTTTAAACGAGTTATGAAAGCACTGTTAAACTGCAATGTGAATCCATATTTTTATTTAAACGTAATTGCTTTATTTTCGGGATGATGGGAATCAATGCTTGTTAAGATTGCTGGCTTCGTGTATGTAAATGAATTAGGTTGGCTTTGCAATTTCATAAGAATTTTCAGTTGCTCAAAACACGAATATTGTTAACATCTTCTCTTTACTTTTAGAAATGAAAATAAATCATTATAATTGTGTGTAGTGTTATCGTTCACTACGAGTAATTGTTCTTATAAAGTCTTTTATGTAGGGAATAAATGTTTCCAGTGAATTTTTCTATCGAACCTCTTAGATATATAGATCAGGTGTGTAGTACGCATCAGGTGTGTAGAACAACCGATAAAGTTATGCTAAAGAGAATCGACGTTAATTCTGTATATCTGAAGTCAGTTTGGAAGCTGTTAATAACGTATCATCGATACAACTATTAGATTAGTTTGCTTAACTTGTTCTAATAAAGATTCATGATAACTAATTAAATCGAACGTAGCGTCTATAATTTCTTAGCAATTTAAGATCGATTTCAGTTTAGAAATTGAAGCAGATCAGCCAGTGAAAAATATAGCTAAGCCGCAAACGTTCTTTAGGGCAATATACTTGATGTTACTGAACCTGGTTCAGTTGCTTTATATTGAAAAATAATCCATATAATATGCTGGAAGCAACAATTAAAGTTAGTAATAGCAATTTGTTACTAACACAAAATCAGACGCAGAATAATAGCCTCTTAACAAAAGGACTGGTTTGTGAAGGTCTTGCTCGAAATAGATAATAGAGTTTTCGTCAGTATTGATGGTGATTCGATAAGCTAATTTAAAGTTATACTGTACATATCCCGGTGAATCCCGACGCTATTTCTAAATACAGAAAAGCATATGAGGTTCCATTTTACTTGAGGCAGGCAGTTAAACGGGAAATTGATAAGTCATATTTGAAGGAATGCTGGTGCCTACATTTTCTTGGAAAGGGCAAGGCCATTGGTTGTAGTGCGTTAGATAAATAATGACATACCTGTGTGTTTAGATATCAAGCAAATCCTTAATAAGTTGAAGGAAAGAGTGGTGTATCCGCTGACCATAATTGAAGATATCATGAATTCCTTGAAATGTGAACATTTTTTACTAGTTTTGATTTGCTCCAAGCATTCTAGCAATTAAAAATGTATTCGAAATCACAGCAATTTTTAGGAGTCAGCACTCCCTGGGAAACGACATTAGCTTTTAAGCAAAGCAGTGTCGCACATGTATGTCAGCGTTTCATTGATGACGTGACCAAAGGAGTACTCGGAATTATATAATGTAGATGACGTGCTCATCTATGCGGATAGTCAGCAAACATGTTATGAGAGTTTCATTGAAATCTTAAACAGGTTTGAAAGAGAAACTATAAACGTTATGTTGGGTAAGTGCTACTTCTTTGTGAACAAACTAACTTATCTAACTCCTGAAATTTCCAGCCAAGGAATTACCACCTAACACGAAAAGTTGCGTCCTATTTTGGAGTGTCCAGAACCAACGTCCACACAATAATTAATATCATTTCTCGGAATGGTCACTTTTTACCACCGACATGTACCAATGCTGTTCAGCTAAGCTGTCATCATTATATGCTGTTACAAAAATGTCAAATGAAATGGAAAGAGGAAAACCCAGCAGAGTTTGTTAATGTTAAGGTCATACTACCTAAGGCAAATATTCTATACCCGTTTGATCCGGATGCAGATATCATAATTTTAACGAGTGCATACCAAGACGGTGTTAGTGCGGTGATATGCAATAAAATGAATGGTGAGCTTAGAACGGTATCTTGCGCTTCAGTCACCTGACTCCAGCCGAATGGTTGTACGCTCAATTTGAGTGCGAAGCTTTTGGAGTGACTTTGCAGAGCGCAAATTCCGTAAGTATGTTTATGGTCGTCATTTTAAGATAATGACAGATTTGTTACGTGTGAAATTAATTTTGACGGTAAGGTAGTGCCTAACACTGCAGTACCAAGGCCCCAAAGATGGACGTTATTTCCTGCCTTATACGATTATCAGATGATTTACACAAAAAAGTTGATTTGGTCGATTTCTTTTCACGCCTACCCATCAAAGAGCAGACAGGAGATAGCGAGACGTCTCAGCTCTACGTCCAACAAATCCAATGCTTACCAGTACTGCAAGATCAAGTAATGGAAGCCACATATATTATGTCGACAAGTCAAGAATTGGGCACAAATGGGTTGGCCCTAAGGGTTAAAGTGCGAACATGATACATAAAATAATAGAGCCTTATTTGCAAAAAAAAAGAGCATCAGATAACGTATGAAGATCATTCCTTATGGTGAGGTTCCAGGGTGATATTACCTATCAAGTTACGTTTATCATACAGCTCATGCACATAGAACACGTCGGAGTAAAAATCAATTGTTCTGGTAAAGGATATGGTCTGGTGGCCAAAAAATAGAACAGGATATCACTTTGTACGTAGAAAACTACCGGTCTTGCTTAAAGATGAGAATAATCCACCTAAGGCAAATTTTAATGCATGGTTCAGATCGATGTTTCCTTTCAAATATGTTCCTCTAGATTTCGGAGAATGGAGAGGTTTTAAACTATTGATAGGAGGGGAGAAGATTGATAAGATGTATGCCAATAAATTGTTTTCCGCACAATCTGAAAAGTACGTTCAGTTGCTCAAAACATGAATATTGTTAACACCTTGTCTTTAGTTTTAAAAATGAAAAGAAATCATTATTATTCGGTATAGTGTTATCGTTCAATACGATTAATTGTTCTTATAAAGTACTTTTTTTGTAGGGAATAAATGTTTCCGGTGAGTTTTGGATATATAGATCAGGTGTGTAGAATAACCGATAAAGTTATGCTAACGAGAATCGACGTTAATTCTGTATATCTGTATCTCAGTTTGTAAGCTGTCAATAACGTGTTAACGTATCATCGATACAACAGTTAGATTGGTTTGCTTAACTGGTTCTATTATAGATTCATGTTAACTAATAAAACCAAACCCAGCGCCTAAGATTTCTTAGCAATTTTGGAATCAAATTCGGTTTAGCATTTCTGTGTTTCATTTTCAATCCGAGCAAGTAAATGGGACTCGCATTAGGCCTTGAGATCCAAATTCAAAGGTTTGTTTCTCCGCTTATGAAAGGAAATTGTGCAAGTTAGAAAGTGATAGTCTGTATCTTTAAAGTATTGTAAAGGAAATTGAAGAAGGATTATGTCCATGTGTAAATTAGTCTAAAAACTGTATTTTTATTTACTATGTGTTCGTTAGTAAATAAATGTTATTTTTCAGTAAAGAGAATTTATACATTATTTCATTATTTTACATTATGCAAAATTTACACTTGCAGGTAAAGTTTGATTTTTTAATTCGCACCGGTGATCATGAGCTTGAGCATCCTGGAACTGTCGAAGATGAAGGGAGCACAGTAGGAGGCGGAATGGGTCTCACAATTGCCTTCAGTCTTGGCCGATGGACCTCATTTGGAAGTTCATTTCCATCATTCGAGTAAGTAAAGACAGCATTCAGTTTTCATTCTGCTCAGTTAGATTCAGAAACTTGCTTTTATTGATAGAGTTTAATCATACCAGGGGAATGACAGGAGGATAGTCATACATAATAATTGAGACTCATGTATAGCACAATGATTAATTATTACTACGTATCTTTGAATTAGTCCCAACATCATGTAGCCACGATTAATGCAACTTGAATAATAATACAGTGGAGACATGATTTATCAGTTGGCCTATATGTTTGTCAACTTTGCGTTGGTGATAAGTATTCGGAGAAGGTTATGGTAGAGCCAAGTGGATTACACTTCGGATTCGAAGCAGGAAACTTGTAGGGCATTACTCATTTTTTTGTATTTTCAAAATTTAACAAGCTGTTTTAATTAATGTATATGTATTAGGTTGGCTGAAAAAGAAGGGGTACAAAGATTGAGGCAAAGACCGGCGCAGTCTCTCTATGTGTTGCAGTATGAAACTCTTCCTCACCCGTTGTATTTTCCTGATATCTCTCCCACTGACTACCAACTTTCCGGCATCTCTATTTCTTTTCGGCAGGGAAGAGCTACCTGATGATCAGGTGGTGCAACATGCTGTTGTGGATTTCTTCGCATCGCAGACACAAGGCTTCTTTCGCCACTGAATCCAATCGTTGGCTGAGCGATCTCAATAGATTGTGGTTGCAGAGGGCGACTACTTCCATTAACCAGATAAAGTTGTTTTCATGTTATTGCCTTTGGTCATGACGCACAGGAACTTCTGCTGCAACATTTGAGCGTTCCATTCTTTCTTAGTTCTCCTTATTTATAAACCTACTGTTATTATCATTTTTCATATTCTTCTTTTCCTGTTCGCATCCGCTTTCGAATTGTTTTCCCATCAGCACTTTTGAGTGGCAGAAGCGGATATATATTTTTCCGGGATGCGAAGGTAATGCTTTCGTCGTTTTCTTCTTCGAATATCTAAAGAAGAGTATTTAACCTGATGCAAGTATCCGATTATCGAATCCGAACTGCAATCACTTAAAGGTTTACGTGAGAAATGTTAATACATGCTTTTCCTTCCTTTTATTCTCATGTTTTCCGTTTCACACTTAATTAGAAAGCCTCTTTCTTATATTTTCTTCTGCTATAAAGTAAATAATTTCTGACTTTGGATACTAATTTTTTCCTTCACCAAGTAAGAAAACTTTTCTCTTGTACTTCAGTATTGAAAAAGGATGCGTTGCTCTTATCTTAGGAAGTAATTCTATATAGAACAACGCCAGCTTTCTTCAGATATGACAGGCTAGTTATCCGTGCTGTTCAAATATTAAAAATTAAAAGTTGTATGTGTTGATACGATTGCTGGGAGGCTTTAACGTCTAGAATAAATCAACAGGAAGTGAAAGATAGGGTTTTCTAACGTCTTCTGACTTTGGGTATGTCAGTGGTTATTTAAGATATGATGCAGATTCCAGTTAGTCAGATGTCGGATCTTGCTCTCCTCAAGACTTGAGATTTGGCTCATCAGTAGATGATGTGCCAGTGATGTAAATATGTATTGGAACTATTTTCCATGAAATTATTTCGATTTGATCAATATATACTGAATGAACTTGGAATCCGACGATTCAAAACTAATTTATTGAAATTATTTTGCAAATAATAGTTAGCCTCTCACGCAGGCACTAAATTATTTCGTAATTTAGTTTTACATATTTGGCTTATAATAATTTTTTAACGAGATGAACGTTTCTGTTTTGAGTAACATGATTTTGATAGTAATGTCAGGTTAAAAGTCGGCAAGCTGCAGTGACTACCCCTCCTGAAGGTAACTATGTAGTGGAACGCATCTCGAGAATTTCTAGCCTTGCATTACCCGATGTTTGGTTTTTAACTTAGTGGGTTTGACACAAGTCTTGATTTCTTAAATGTTCCACCATGATGCTTTATGGTGAAATTGCCTTTGTACCCCATCTCTTATGCAGCCTGCTTTACACGAAATGATTTTTTTTAACTTTTGCTATATCTTTGGGTGCCAATATGTGTAGTCTATCTTATCTTTCTTTTTGGGATCATATGAACGTTTTCACTATTAGACCCCCTCTGTGGGGAAGTCATCTTTACAACACACGCAACTTTAAAATGTTAACGGTGAAACATCGAAAGATACCGTCCAGAACTCCACTTACGAATTCCCAGTTTTGAATTTATATCACCTCGCAGACTGAAAATCCTGTCGGAAATCCTGGATGCAACTGAATCATACCCGTACTATAATGTGAATATTATATAAATAAGATGAATGTTTGGATAGTGCCTATTGCTTAAATTTGTAAACGATTCAGAAATTTTACCTGTATAAATTTAGGTAATTCAAAGCAGTAGTGCACGGATATTTTGTTGACGTTTTGCTCATAGAACTTCACATATGTAACTGAACATAACCTTTTGATTTCGCGCATTTTAATACAGAAATGAATGTTTTGATCCATTGTAATTAAAAATTCATTTATTTTTGGACAAATTCGATTATTAAATAGAAATCTTTTATCTGATGAGAAATCTACATAATTTTGTACGTTAAATATAAGCCTTCTTTATGTAATTTAAGAAATAGCAATTATGATAGTAGTGGCCTTGCTTACCGTACGGGTTTCATACATAATCTTTTCTCAAACTGAATGCTATGTCCAGAGCAGCAAAATTGTCTATATATTTGTGGAACAAACAACTACACAACACATTTCATTGTAACCAAACTTAAATTTTGAAATAATGTTATAAAACGGATTTCCTTTGTGTTCTGCAATTTAATTTACATATCTTTGCATATTCACTGAATTGCAATTTTCATTTGTTTCTTGGAAATTAATTAACCTGCCAAGCCCATATAGTGAAAGTGTGATAATTTATCCCTTATCATTTTCAGTAGATTAGTTAGAGTAACTTGCTTTTGCTACTGATATTCTTTGTGACCTGTCATAGGGCTGATTCTCACATTAATGTGTTCTCACGTTGACTAGTCTGAAGTTAGTTTCGAGATGACTTTTGGTCAAATATATCAACATAGAGGAGTTCGAATACGGGAGATGTGCTAACCTGGAAGGGGGAAATATGCTGGAGCTGCCTGAGAAACTAAGAGCATCATAAAGAGTTACAAACACATTCGTTGTTGTTGTAAGACGTACGAGCTTCAGTTGCAGGCATCCGATGCGATGTAGCGCTTATGGTTTAAGGAGGTATGCAAACCACCTTAAAACAGAATTTCTATATATAGTGTCGATGAAAGAATTCCGCGCTATGAACCAGAGTCTTGGTCATATAGTTTCTGTTTTTGCTTCTTTTGCATCCAAGTGATGCCGTAAAGTGAATTCAGAATGTGAGAAGTGCATGGTAGATGGTGATTTGTGAACGATGAAAAGGGAAGGACATAAACAATTACTGTTAACAGTCCAAGCTATATGATTCACATTTTAAACATTTGGAGTGATGCCCTACTCGAGCGATACACTATTAAATAAGAAATAAACAGAAAGGCAAAGTAGAAACTACGATACACTATCATATTTCACTTGTGTCTCTCAACAAGAAACTAAATACAAAATAAAATTCGAAGTAAGAATGTTTGCAAATAAGATTCGTGTTTTCTTGTTGAGGTACACAGTAGGGCGAGGCTAATGGAATTTATAATTATTTTTTTAATTGCAAAAATATAGTGAAACAAGTATCTTTTTGTCACAATAAGATTATGTTTTTTTGTTTATTTTTACAATTCGAAATGAATTACCGCGTACCAAAGATACTTGTCATTTAGACACGTTATTTCCCAAGTAGCACACAAACGTTGAAAATACTTATATTAAACGTTAGTACTGAAACGTTATTTTAACGTTGTAAATGTAGAGAAATGTCCGCCTGTTTAAAGGTTTATTCGAAGTTGAATAATGGTTGAGAAGAAACGGACTCAGTTCGCTAAAACAGAGCATGGTTGCTGTTTATTGTTGTACAGATTTAGTTTTATTTTATCCGTTGCTTTCATCATGATACACGGTGTTAATTTTCCAACGTTAAATTATCCAACTACTGCTATAGGATTCGAAACCGGGCCGTTCTGCATTCGTCGTTTGTAACTCAACATGTTGACTATTGACCAAGGAATCCACATAGAGAATTACTGCAGTTTTACGGTTTTTGAGTAACAGGCAGTCTAGAATTATCGTGCAAGAATAAGAATAGAGAATACTTTCCCTCTTTCTTAAATGCGTGTGTATTTTTCTTTCCTTAGCACTTTGACCATCGCTACACGATTAAAGTTCTCAATAAGTGTAATATGTCGCCTTAGAAAAACGCATATAAAGCGAAATCTATGTCATACTTGAAAACGAATTGTAATCACTTCAACTTAACGCCCTATTAACTAAATTAAATATTCGATGAAATATAGTTTAAAATTCAATCTGTTTTCAACATGCAACATACAACATGAACCGTGAGAAACGTAGTTAATTTTATTCTACTCGCTTTTAAGTACATTTTTAATGGAATTAACTTGCAAAGGTAATCTAGGACGCAGTTCAATACAATAAATACACGTCATATTAACTTCCTATCAACGAAATCAAATTTTTGTTGGAATATAGATTAAAATTCAAAGTGTTTTCAATATGCAATAGAAAACACAAAATTATAGTTAATGACATTCAACTAGCTTTTAATTACAAACTTTATACCATTAAATTAAAAAAAAAATCCATGTAAGGAAATCTATATCATAGCTTCAAATAACAGTTGCATCCACGTTAAACTAACATCTTTTCTACAATACCAAGTCTTTGTTGAAATATGATTTAAAATTAAACGTACTTCTTTCAACTGATAGCTGTTAATCAATGAAATAAACCAAAAATCTACGTTCAAAACACGTTAGTGTGCTACTGTGGTGATAAATAAAATGACGTGGAATACAAGCTATTTTAAAATAAACTCACTAGATGTTTGACAATAATAATATTTTAAAAATGCTTGAGACATTGTATTCTTTACCATAATCAATAAAGCGCTTTTCCGGAAATTCTCGTTTGCACAAGCTACAGCCGTATTCGGAAGCCTGTTCCACTACAAATTTAGATACGAATTGTTATTCTGTAACAATCACTATACAAGCTACAGCAACGTATATGAACATCAATGATTGTAGTTTAAAAAGAGCTCCTGCAACAAAAGGGTCACACAACTTGAACCACCCGCAACTGTCCGTCGCCTCTGATTTACTTTTCTCTTCTATTCTCCACGACAAACATACCTAATTTATACTAAACATAATGTACGATTGCATAAGGTATATTCTTATTAGCTATTCGTTTAAAAAGAGACACGTGATATAAAATTGTTAAATGTAATTTCTTAATTAATGTAATATTATTGAAGTCATACTCAATGTGTTTAAAACGTTGAATACCATGTCTATAGTTTTCCAATCTTTCGTTTCTTTACAGTCTTAATGGTACTACTGTGACGTGGCTGTGGTCTAATGACGCATATTCGTATTTATCGGACAGTATAACTCAAGTAGCAATTGATGGCTTGCTACGTCGTCAGGATAATATACATACGGCACTCGCTGATAGGATAACCAGTGTTCTGGATAAGATTGGACTTCCACCACCACCAGCGATGGCAACACAACACAGTTAGATTTTAATGGTTAAAGTAAAGGTTGTTAGTGTTCATGGAAATATTAAGCACACAAAATTACCAACTCTTGGAGAAAGAAAATGAAGAGGAAAATTGCATCTAGAATTTCATAAATATTTTCTTTATCTGTATTGTTCTTGCATCCTGAAATACATTTTCTTTTTCTTATCTCCACCTGATGCTATATTCCCGAATGTGTCATTTTGAAATTTTACAGGAGAGCAAAATGAGGAAATGGGTAGTAGTATCCCTCCAAATGAAAACTACTTTCTTTTAGCAATGATGACTGCCGTTTCATATCGATTTGTAAACGTTATTTAGAAATTTGAAAACGTCATGAATATTGTCAAGATTTTCAACGTTTATGTTGGAGATAAAGGGGTC
>JAGDQP010048552.1:0-14720 GCA_022664845.1 Lepisma saccharinum
TTTTATACATACGCGTTTTAAAATTTTACACAGTTGACACAATCAGTTGTTCCCAATCCTCACCCATAGCATAAGTTCATATATTCCCACTTATATCTACGTCTTTCACTTATTATGCGGCTTCATGATTCCAAACCTTATTCTCATTTGCATTTCAACACTCCTACACATCTTCTTAACATCTGTACATTTTACTTTCTTTGGAGTAGACAAAATAAATTTTACCCCTTCATATAACTGTAACAGTAAACAGTGTGTCCCTCAAATAATTGCTCAAAACTTCGGAAGGTGATTCTTCACATTAGAACAAATTCATAATTATTCGTAGTTTGTGGAACTAATACCGAAAGCGTGGAACAATGAATTTCAGAGCTTCATACATATACAGTATATAACACCACAAACAGTAGAGCTAATGCGGAAAGGTACCGTTAAACACTGTAAACCTTCTCCATTTGAAAATGAATATTTCAAAATAAAAAATGGGTCGCAAGGGCTTTCCTAAAGGAAGTAGAGGATTCCGGAATATTTCTGAAGTACATCTAGGTCGAAATGAGAATGAATTAAACGACTTTCCGTGTGAGTAAAGATGACATACGTCATCTCCAGAATGCAATCAGGCAGTGATATTCAATCTAAAACGTTCGATGAAATAATGCAATTCTTACTCTTACTTGCAACGACGCATTTCCCCTCAAAATCGGTTGGTGAATGGAATCTACTTGAGAGATTGACTTCGCGCTAACGAATTATTGTTTCGTGGTGGTTTATGTTGAGCTATCTTTACCCATTTTGACCCGTTCATGCTCATTTCGACCCATCTTTATTTCAGAGAATTTCTGGGAATCCACTAATTCCTCTGGGGAATTCCTGAAATATGCATTTTTAAAGGTTTAAAGTTTTTGACAGTACCATGTCGCATCAGCTCTACTGTTCATTGTGTTAGAAATATGAATGTCTAAAGTTCATTTTCCCCACGCTTTCGGGAGCCTGTAGCTCCGATATTATGCACGTCAGAGGAACTATCGTCTTGTTTTCATATGAAGAATCACCTCAAGAAGTTTGTCGATGTAGTTTTTTAAAAAAACGCTGAATATATGCGTGACTGAGGCAGACAGACAGACAGACAGACACACAGAGAGAGAGAGAGAGATTGAGTTGTGGTGCAAAATGGTATTTGTTTGTCTTGTTTAAGAGATGTGACAATCGCGCACGATTTTGCAGAATTATTGATTTAACGAGAAATTACGCATATTCAACACCAGTCGTTGGGGTGGTTACGTATGGGTGCTTTCAGATACATCATTTAGAACACTTTTTTTAGTTTTATTTCTTTCTCTCTCTCTCTCTCTCTCTCTCTCTTTCTCCCTCCGTCACCCAACCCTTCTTGTGTGTTTTGTACTCAAAACGTCGTAGACAAGCTTTGAGAAATTACATCGTAAACAATTTTTTCTTTAGTTTGCTTGTATTGAAGTGAAACTATAATAGAGTTTGATTGTATTGAAACTGTTTTAATTTTCTTATCCGTCTCAAAGTTGTAGGGATGAAGTTTTTAACATTTTAATTCTCTTTGTGTGGTGTGTTTTTTTCCCGTGATGAAACAACAAACAAACATATTTCCATTTTAATTATCTACATAAAAATAATACTCATCGGTGACCAGGGATTCAAAGAGCTGCCACTGAAATGTAATGAGTATGCAAATTCTGACCATCAATGTAAAAGAGACACATCAATACCTCATCCACTCTCTTACTAGAGTTTGTCCAAATGCTCAAGACATGTGGGCTTCGTATGAGTGACAGCCAGGGTTTTTCTCAGTCACATCAGGCAAAATGCCTAAATGGTATCTTGTAATTAGACCCTGGCTGACTTCTTCTCGATTCTTTTACCCTAGCCTATCCTGGCCCGAGGGATGAATTCCTAAAGGTCATAAATAAATTCAAATTCAAAATTAGGTTTAATTCTTTACGTTGGTTTTGCTTGAGTACGATGATAAATATAATTACGTCCAGTGTGGATTTTTAGTTGTGTTACATATGTAAAGACTAGTATTATTAATCCTACACACTGCAACATATATATTCACATTTCTAAAATTATGAATGTACAGGGTGGCCAGAAAAGTCCCTTTACACGTGCAATTATTTCATTGTAACTTTAATAACAATTACAGTTATTTGTCCAAAACGTCCGTATGTGCACCATCATTATCCCTGCACAGTTTGATATGCCACCATGTCCTCCTACACATCCGCTTTAGCAGCTGTGGTGTCACATGCTGGAAGGGTTCAAGCATACTTGCCTGCAGAGCATCATTGTCCACGTACCGCTTCTTCCTGACGTATGATTTGATGATCCCCCACAGGACATTGTCTGGTGTTGTAAGCTCCTGACTTCGAGGCCGCCAAGAATAAGGGGCTGGTGAATTTGGAGACCCACGTTCTATCCACCGGCCAGGGAACAGTTCATTCAGGCGTTCAGGAACAGCAAGTGCGAAGTAGGCGGGAGCTCCATCGTGTTGGTAAACAACCGTGTCGTTGATTCCCGAATTCTTCAGCTGTGGAAGAAACCAGTCATTCAGCATCTCCAGATAACTATCCTGGGTCACGGGACCCTTAAAGAAGTACGGACCAAATATGTGTTCTTCAGTCATCCCCGCCCAAAGCATGAAGTGTGGAGGATTCTTCTCAATCTCTTGGTAAAAATAAGGGTTTTTCTTTGCCATATGAAGATGTTCCTATCCCGCGAACTTCGATAAATAGCATAAGAGAAAAGAATGCACTTCCAAACAGGAATGGTGTGGAAGGTCTCCAACAAGATCCTGCATGCTTCCTACCGGCGGTTTAAGGCATCGTCCATTAGTTCATTGATGGCCATTAGCTGGAATGCTTGCAGGCCTAAGTCCATTTTCATGTGGAGTTGCACTGTACTCCTTTTAATTCCAAGTTCTGCAGCACGATTCCTGGTCGACTTGCAGCGCGAACGCATCACTGACGCGCTAACTTCAGCACATGTCTCTCTTCGGGTTGATAAACGACCAGAGCGGTGGGCATCCAAAACAATTCCCAGTCGAAAAGCTTACTTCTCCCACGTGATCAAAGTCTAACGACTTGGTGGCTCCTTACCGAACCGTTCACGAAACCTATCCATCACCTGTGTTATATTCTCGTTGTTGTGCTTCCGTTCATGGACCCACACATTTATTACTAAGCGTTCCTCCAAAGTGAAGTCGCTGGTATCTGCCATGGATCTTCACCAAACACAGAAAGGCGAGATAATGAACTGGTCGGCACACAGACTTAATTCTCCTCCCCGGGCAGTCACGTGGGATTTACGCGCAGTCACGTTGCAATTCACGTGAGAAGCACTGTTGCCATCTCAATGATCAGAATGGGAGATTCAAATCTTAAATATCTTACCATCATCTTACCCTGCTACACGCATTTAGTTCAGGTGTAAAGAGACTTTCTGGCCACCCTGTACTTCAATTCACTAATAAAGCTACTCCAATTACAGACTACTACACGTTAATAGTCAAGAATACATGAAATCTATCTTTAGTACAGGGTTCTATCCCGAGCTGAAATCGAGTCACTTTTGGTGATCCGACCTGACCCGAATATAAATGACCCGGCGACACAATCCGAAACCTGAACCTAAAGACCCGGCGGCCCGATCTGGGAAATATAATTAACTGGGAATTTTGGCTTCGTGAATTTGCATAAAAACATGCGAGAGGTACCGGGATCGATACCCGGAGCCTTCACCACGTAATTTCCCCTTGCAGGATGCGCCTTAATTGCCTCTGCAACGCTCAGTTCATCTGAGTCTGGCGCCGTCACTCAATAGTTTGTTATTGGTAGGCAGAGCAGGTAGAGCAATAAAAGGATCGATGTTTGGATTTTCCCTTCACCTATTATTAAAAAAATACAAGCCAGAAAAGTTAATAAAAAGAGTCTCCCGTTCAAAACTGGAGGTCTGAATTTGAGGTACAAAGTATCTCAATGACTTTCTCTATATAAGTTTCCTTTGGCTGCGGTTGACGTTGGCCCAAGCAACGGATTGCTACCTGGCAGAGAAAGGAAGCTCTCAGCCCCGTACCTGGATCGAGCTGTAGTGAAGTTCGGAAAGTCCAATCCCGTAGCAGATCTGAACTTAGGGAGTTTTGCCTTTCCCGTAGCAAATAAGGAGGTAATATAGGATTCCCTACCCCGTAGCAGGTATGACCAAAGGCGAGGGAAGAGGATGGGGAGAGCTGACTATTCCCGTAACAGAATTTGCCGCTTGTGGTGGCCCGACGCCTTTTATACCAGAGCATCTGTCCAAGAAGCGCTGAATCTGCACTTCTAGATGTCGTCGGTTGTCTTCGGTTGCTGTTGTTGGCTTCCTCCGTTTTCCACTATTTGTTTGTAAACACTTAGCACGTGTTTATACGCATACTACGATAACACGTGTTTGTACACATATTATGATAACACGTATTTTAACGCATACTTACGTTGCATAATTTACGTCACTTTACAATATCCTTGCGTATGAACAGTGTTTCTCTCAGGGTTGACCAGGCTCGAAGTTGTTACCTTCAGAGCACTAATAATACGAAGCCAAAATTCTCAGTTAATTATATTTCCCAGGTCGCGTCGCCGGGTCATTCGGTTCAGGTTTCGGACTGTGTCGCCAGGTCATTTATATTCGGGTCAGGTCGGATCACCAAAAGTGACTCGGTTTCAGCTCTGGATAGAACCCTGTACTAAAGATAGATTCCATGTATTCTTAGCTATTAACGTGTAGTAGTCTGTAATTGGAGTAGCTTTATTAGTGAATTGAAGTACAGGGTGGCCAGAAAATCCCTCTATACCTGAACTAAATGCGTGTAGCAGTGTAAGATGGTAAGATAATTAAGGTTTGAACCTCCCATTCCAATCATTGATAAGGCAACAGTGCTTCTCATGTGAATTGCAACGTGATTGCGCGTAAATCCCACGTGACTGCCCGGGGAGGAGAATTAAGTCTGTGTGCAGATCAGTCCATTATCTCACCTTTCTGTTTGGTGAAAATCAATGGCAGATACCAGCGACTTCACTTTGGAGGAACGCTTAGTAATAAGTGTATGGGTCCATGAACGGAAGCACAACAACGAGAATATGACACAGGTGATGGATAGGTTTCGTGAACGGTTCAGTAAGGAACCACCAAGTCGTTAGACTTTGATCACGTGGGAGAAGTAAGCTTTTCGCCTAGGAATTGTTTGGGATGCCCTCAGCTCTGGTTGTCCCTCAACCCGAAGGGAAACATGTGCTGAAGTTAACGCGTCAGTGATGAGTTCGTGCTGCAAGTCGACCAGAAAGCGTGCTACAGAAGTTGGAATTAAAAGGAGCACAGTACAGCTCCACATGAAAATGGACTTAGGCCTGCAAGCATTCCGGCTAATGTCCATCAATGAACTAACGGACGATGACTTAAACCGCCGGTAGGAAGCATGCAGGATCTTGTTGGAGGCCTTCCCCACCATTCCTGTCCGGAAGTGCACTCTTTTCTCTGATGAATGTTCTGGTTATCAGAGTTCGCGTGCACTTGCATCATCTTGAGCAATCTGCGCAGGGTTAACAGATCTATTCCTTTTCGTCAATAGCGCCACATAACGATCTTCTCGAAATATGGTATTCCTATGCACACGCACGGCCGCTCCTCTTAGTATAGAGGCTTTTTCGGACGGGAAATCACACTCGGTGCAACTTTTATCGCACGCGCAACCTCTGTGACATGTTGACCTTCCTCAATGCGACCAACTGTCCTTCCACGATCATAGGCACTCTGATGACGCTTTCCTGCCATCTTCCAATAGAAAGTTTACTTTACACGACAGCACTGCACTGAAACGTACCGCTACCGTTTTCGACCATCTACCGCTGTTACGGCCTTTCGACTGACTATGGTTGAGTTTTGCTGATAGGGGCTCGCACTGTTATGTATTACCAAGTTCACGAGTACTCCCTAGTACCCTCTATTGGTCGCTTCGTGCAAGTACATAGCCGTGGAGAAAATATAAATGCCGAAATCAGGCTGTTCCCTATCAATTGTTAAGCAGTGTATTGACAAGAGACGGATTACTTGTATATCTTTTGCGCCGTTACTTCAAAAATGCTCTGATTCTGACATGTCATATTACATTTCAGTAAATTAAGGTCACCACAACATACCAGCTAACCTCCAATCACGTAGAATCAACATAAATAGAAGAAGACAGCGCCTCTGACATTGGGTGCTGGTGACGTAACGCAAAAGAAATTATTCCTACCATTGCCACACCAAGGAAATGAAATCTTGCATCTTTAGTTAAGTAGGGGACGAAATTTCGTCCTAGAGTCCAATTTCGTCCCCATTAATGTTCTCATTCCTATCGGTAGGGGCGCTATTGACGCCAGAACATATTCGCTGGAGAAGACATATGTTGCCAGTTATGAAAGTGTAATGATCCAAGGCGTATCCGTTGCGTTTCTTCGATGAGTTTTCGTTTACCTGTAAAGGTGAGTTCTTGCAATGTGATTTTTAGCAGTCATGTGCAGCTTGTGTAGTGGTTAGCTTTGCATACAATTGGAGGAGGTACCTAGTGAATAGAAGAGTATACGTGTTACTATGTGCCGTCAGGCTCACTAATTCAGAAGGTAGAAGTCACCATGTTCGTAACTCATATGTATCATGTTGAAAAATAAACAACCATATTTGCAAACTTGAAATTACGTACTACTTTTTTTTTATCGGATTTTTTTTTTTGCTATGGGGAACGACATTAGGAAAACATTTTGTAGTGTTGTTATAAATAGGTACTTTTCCAATTACGAGAGCAGTAACCTTATATTGAACTTTGGTGCGCTGTGGTGTGCGAGATCATATTTATAACATACTGCGTGTCCACATACTTTCAAGAGCAAATGGGACCTACGTGAAGTCAAGCCCCAAATGAAACCGTGCTGAATATAGTTATTATATTTTTATGACTGTCTTAGTGCATGTTTGAAGTCGGTTTAATGTTTCTTTGGAACAATTAATTTTATTTTCCTGCGCGTAGGCTGTCTATTTTGTTGTAACACTACTATTTCCCTAAGTGACTCGTCTTTACGTATACCACCCAGTGCAGAAATGAATATTACCATATGTACATTTGAAGCGATTTTCCCACGTACGTTATAATTTGAAGGTTGATACGCAGCGCAGGTACAAAATTGTTTCGTAGACAACGATAAACAACTTCAGAGAGAGAGAGAAAGAGAGAGAAAGAGAGAGAGAGAGAGAGAGAGGTAGGTAGGGGGTGGATGTCGTTGCCATTCTGAAGCAGAGCTTTTAATCCGCTTAGACATGTTACTAAAGATCTTTTGAAGACAATTTCGCTACTTTAACTGAAGACAAAAATAGAACAGCAACTCACGCCTAAAGATTTCGTAAAACTGTTTCCAAGAAGCTTAAAGGATTGAATACTACGTTA
This sequence comes from Lepisma saccharinum, assembly GCA_022664845.1. Lineage (NCBI taxonomy): Eukaryota > Metazoa > Arthropoda > Insecta > Zygentoma > Lepismatidae > Lepisma > Lepisma saccharinum. The sequence continues at coordinate 7,487 of JAGDQP010048552.1, forward strand.
AATATGTAAAGTAATCTACTGATCCTACTCATCAACATACACCCCCAGCCTCCCCACGAAAAAAAACAATAATCATCACTGAAAAGAAAGAACCTCAATTAGATAATTGATAGCTCTTTAGCATTTACAAGATTGTATTTAATTGTATATGAATACCAATGAATATATATACAACGAACAGAAACTTCGGAGCAATAAAAAGAAAGTACGTAAAGCGGAGCCCAAGCAGGAGACTGTTCATATATTCAACCGCCAGGCTTCGGCAGCGAGAATCCTATTAGGATGATAAATGTTTCGTTGGAAAAGTCCCACAGCAACTTTTCCAACGACATCTCAAAACATCTTCAGTAATTCCTGAGTTGAAAATCCCCCCCTACCCTCGTACTATCTCCGGACCCTCCCCTGAACCCTGGATTAACAATAAGGGTTTGAGTCTCACCGAGACCTTTCCAACGGCAGCTCAATTACCTTCCTAGCCCTAGTAGTTCCTAAGTTGACAATACCCCTCATATTAGGGGACCCGCCCTTGGAATCTGGATGAATGATACGGGTTTGAATTCGTCTCGATGAGACCTTCCCAACAACACCTGAACCATCTTCCTAGGCCTAGTAATTCCTCAGCGTGATTGTGATTCTCATTTTGAGCGTGATTGTGAAGAAATTTTTGAAGTGAAGATATATTTATTAATATCAGTGGACAAGTTGTATTTATAATTACCTAAAAAATTTGCGCCTGCGGTTGTTCTAAGTCCTTAAAATGAAATCTTTTTGTTATTTCTCTTTCGTAAAATAATATTAGGAATTTTCTGATGTCATTTCTCAACTCCAAATTCAAGGAGTATTGATAAAAAGATTGAGTAATCTTTCATCTAGTGGTAGAACAAAAAGAAAAGGTAGATAAATATACTGTTTCAACTAGGAAGAAGGAATTAAGCCTGTCCGTTAGTATTAAAAAGTTGAAGAACACTGCTCTAGACTAATCCGGACTTTTAGGATTTTGTATGCAACGTTTTAGGATTTATAAAGGGTTCGTTCAACCCATTTTAGAATATTTTCCATCACACATTTTTTTTAATTGGCAAATATTTGCATTAAAGTGAAATAAGTAGGAAATAAATTTCAACTGCAAACACATTTTCCTTGAATTGCGATTTACTGCATATGAAACATAGGATTTGTTTTTAGAAATAAATAAATAAATATTCAAATCTATTTTCTCAACACTGAGTTAAGTATTACCATACAAGACAAAAACTTGTTGGATCACAGCAACAATTAAATTTCTTTTTAAAGCCGCATTTTTTAAAATTAATTTTAATAGTTATAGCTATTAAAATGAATAGTTTTACTTTGCTAACGCTGACAATGCCACCCAATCACCAACTTTGCAGTACACCGTTATAACTCTGGAAGACTTACACACGCCCAACGAAAACAAGAAATGAATTTAAAGGCCTGTAGGCAACTTTGACTCGCGCTGAACAAAAAAGAAAACATGAAAGAATAAAAGAAAGTTAAAAACAAATGCATATTCGTGCACGTTTTTCCTATTAACAGTAGGAGTTTTCATCTATTAATGTCAGCTTTTCTTTTTTATTCTCAAATGTTAAATTTAGCTTCTTTTAGGTTCGTAACTTATTTTTGGCGTTTCTAGGACGTATTGGATTCACACATTTGCTTAAGAAACGACTGAAATGAAAATATATTGACGCAGAAATATGATTCTTTTAGCTAATCTCAGACCAAAATCTTTGAGTTACTCACAGACTCACCTTCCTAGTTTATTTTAGGTTTCGAACAGCTAAAGCTGGGATGCCTTATATCATAGCTCTGTCCTTTCGTGGTCTGTGTATCGGTTGACAACTTTCAAATTAAGAATTACTAACTCAGGAACTATTAGTACTATGAAGGTTGTTGAGGCGTCGGGCGAATCGAAAAGTCTCGGGAGATGAATTCAAGCTGCATAGATCACGTCTGTCCGTTGGCCGACTAATATGTGGTTGAAGGCAAAGGTTCCATCCCTCCGGAGGTAGCCCCTACGGAGATCACCCCTCAACATAATTCCCCCTCACCCTCCAACCTGGAGGGTGATGTGGAGTGGAGGGCCAGATCAGAGCTGGAGGAAAGGTGGAGTGGAAGTGGGGAATACCAGTGTTATTGTATGAAGAAAAACATTGTAATTACGTTCTCCATCTGAATAAATATTGACCTTGATACATTGTAAAATAAATTGGGAACCTTGCTTCATACATCTAGTAATGTTCCAGATAAATATAAGTATTGCCAGTAATTCTGCCGTGGCTGAAAAGTGTCTGTCAAAACACAGAGATTTCTTTTGTGTGGTTGGAAATTCTCCTTTTCCTGTTCCAGGGTGATTTTTGCACATGCGCAGAAAGAGAGAACCATTTATTATTGTGATCAAACATGCAATTCTGATTAGGTGCTTTCCTGCCTCCACTGTAATATATTCTAAGTGAAAAGAAAATTGCTATCCTCACTTGACAACAAAAAATAGAACATGGCTTAATCCGTAGAAGTAACTTTGTTTAAGTTTTAGGAATTCGGGCAACGTATTTCTGAACTTCCATACTGTTTGGATGTACTGATTTCTTCTCTGGCAATTTAGTCCAGTCACTAAGACGCTGGACTTGCAACTAAAGAACATGTGTTCAAATCTTGCTTGAGGCTTCCATTTTTTTTTCATTTCCTAAAACCTGCAAGGTGTCTAGTTTTTATTAACCAAGTTTCAGAAGAAGGTTTCCAGGCAACTACAGTTACCTAGCTTACTCCAGGAATGCCTCCGAAAACTTTTAACAGTGTATTAAAGACTTGGTTTATCATAGATTGAAATCTTTAACGTGATTGAAATGTTTCGACTTAGGAAGGCCTCTAGAGTGCTTTTCTAAGCTTAGTCATATTGATGATCTCACAGAGTATGGTTTAATTCTGAGAGTAAATCAGAAAGAGAGATAAAAAAAACTAAGAGATTATGTTGGATGATGAATGGGTGAATTGGAGCTTACAGTAGAAGGCTGTGTGTTCAGTATTTTGAGAGAGAGAGAGATAGACAGAGAGAGTGAGGGATTAGTAACGGACAAACCGATTCCGTTCACGGAGATTCGAAGGTTTTATTGGATTGATTACATTAGTGAACAGATCCGCATACAATTAGAGGTGAGAGATATACTCACTAACAAAACGATAGCATTTGTCAGGAAACAGATTCAACTATAAACATATGTCAGGTAAATTTGGACATCTCCCTGTATGTGCAGTCCGTATAACTCTGAGTACAATGTCATCGTAGGGTCTCCGCATTCTTTAGCTTTAAACAATATGTGAGGCTTGATACAGAGCTAAAACCGGGTCACTTTCGGTGACTCGGTCCTAAACTTGACCAGAATGACGCGTTGACCCGATTTACTCGTTCTGGGAACTATAATGGACTGGCAATTTTCGGCTTTGTATTTATCATTCTCTGGGCTTAACATCACTAGTTCCTGGGTGATGTGGCAGAGCGCTAACTTCTGGTGCGTGTGGTCGTCGGTTCGATCCTGGCTTGTGCTATGTGGGCTTTGTGGTGGGTTCTTCTGTTTCCTCCACGTTCTTCATTCCACCAATACTCCAACCAAAGTTGCCTAAAACAATTGAAATTCAAACCTCCGGGTTCGGTCACCTCTGAAGTAAAAACAGTTCAAATGCAAGAAAATAACTGAAAACTCTGCTTTGCCCTTCGGGTCATCGAGTCAGGCCGAGTTTCAAGCTTAGACCCGGTCGAAAACTGGACCCAAATGTCTCGATTAACCTGGTGACTCGGTGACCCATTTCAGCTCTGGCTTGATCAAGTGAAATCCCTCCGCTACTGTCTTATTATCAGAACTGTCAACATTCTTACAGTTGCCAAGGCATTCGGTCACGAGATAATAGTAATGACATCACATCAGAATAGTGATTATTGTTAAAGTTTTCAAAGTGGTTAGTGTAAATAAAACTTCATTTTAAACTGAAATAATTGCAAAAGCAGTTTCTCAAGCTGCCTCGCCCTGTCACTGTGACATACTTGAACTGCGCAACCAGTGATCGTACGTTCCGACTTCGTTCTTTCATCTTGCAAGTGTTTCTTCTTTAGCAACAATATGAACCACGTACTACACAAAGGCAACATGCCCACATTTCCAAATTTTACAGGAGAGGCAAAAAACAACAACAAAAAACCTGCATAAAATCATACAGTTAGTTCCCTATCTGTAGCAAACGGAAAACTCAAGGCGTTGCCAGGCCTATGCTATCGTGCAATACAAGTTTCCTTTCTTTTGTAAACGACCCATTTAATTGGGCCACTCAAAACAGTAATCAGCAAAAGAACAAATGTTTAAATGTTGGGACTAGGCTATTACTTTATTCGTGCTAGCTTTACGCCATAATTTAGTACAAGGTTAATTATTTCTTGAGTTTTATGAACCACAGTGAGTTGGAATTCAGTTCTCTTACAACACATACGTAGGGAAGGCAATAATTTGATATGAAACACTAGAAAAGCATGCTGATGTCTCAGATATACCTCTAGCCTTGCACTAATTTTGGTGCCAAGTTACCGCGAATGAACAATAGTTGCCCCTCTGCAGTACCGGTAAGTGGCAGTCATTAATGCCATTTCGTATTGAGTTTTGACTTTTTCTATTGCTGGTGCCTTTTAACATTCCGTCTAGCCTTTAGATATTTTCCCGAATCGTTCAAATAGAGGTTAGTTTAAGTTATATTTAATTGGGCTTAAAGCTCGAAATACGATCCGAAATAGTGTACTGAACATGGTGATTTCTCGTCCGAGGGAGTATCCAAAGAGCAACCAAAACGTCTTTGTAATTTACATGTACAAATGATATATAAAATAAAATATAAAATAGTCTTCTTAGTCTTATTTATAGTCAAAAAGATGATTTAAACACACTTTGTATGTTACCAATTTGACGATATTAGTCTCATGCTATGTTCAAAATCTTATTATATTACAAAGTACTTTTGTAATTTCAAACGAATGGTAGGTAAAATTTGTTTATTTTGTGTTAATCTGATACACGGATTTCGGCCTGAGTCAGTTACCTAAAGACCATAAATACAATCGAATTAAATTTATAGAAATGGATTTAATCTTCCATTTTAGGTTCCTTGATAACAGTGGCGCCTCGTGACTGAAATAATACTACCAAAACGTTCATCCATCAATACGTTTCTACCACTTTCGTTCGTTAACAATTATTCTGGAATTTTTGGGCTTAGACCGGATACTGACAATGCCAGTATCCGATCTTAGATAATGCTGACTAACTTTCTGGCCCAATTAATACTTAGTAATGCCTATTTAGTTAATGCATATCAAAATAATAAGTGAAGCTGAACTTCATAAACTTGACGTGATGAGCCGCCACTGCTTAGTAGTAAAGCTATGAAAAAGGGACCTTGTAATCCCGCTCAATTCGTCCGTTTGTCGGTGTCCAAAAAAAAATCTCAGTAACTACAAGTGGTAGAGATGTGGCTAAGGTGTCGTTGGAAAGTTTTTGGCTAGACTAGGTCAAAGCCACTCAGTCGTCTCGCTTTGTGCAGTGAATCAGTGTTGTCAAGCCATTAAAAATATCAATTATTTCAAACTGTTTCCATTGCGTTAGACCGATCCGCGCAAAACTTGGCATAAACTTTATTCGACACAACAGAAAAACACTGCGGATCTTCTCGTCCCTAAGCACCCCAGTTGTCAGTGTTGGTAACCTCCCTATCAGCAAGATTCGTCGGGCCGACAGTGGCCCAACCACGTGACAGTTGGGCCACCGTTGGGCCACCGTTGGCCATACACTGGCCTGACGATTCTTGTGAATAGGGCTATTTTATAAAAAATAATGTTTCTGGCTAGGATGTTATCAAGCGAACGGAGCCTTCACGCTTGTTAGTAGGATTAGAACACTAACTTGTTTCTTTAGTAAGACAATTCAGCACTTACACCGTAAGGTCTAACTCTTCATTTATGTCATGGCAATATGATGAAAAATACTGGTAAACTACAATGAACATGTAATGAGTACACTTGAATAGCAGCAGAATGAATATTGAAATGAGAGAAATACATTTTTTAATTTTCCTGTCCCTGGGAACGATAGCACCGACTGCGCATCCTGACTGAGATTATCTCACGGCTTTATTTTAGTCGATCAGGCAAATGCTGGGATGATATCTTCAAGCTAAGTCCTGATAAACTTCCTTCCTATCTCGGCCTGAACGAAAGTTGCCTGTCAACCATAAATAAATTAAAATTGAAACAATTTTACTGTGGTTTGAATTGGTTGTCCTTTGCTGGCTCAGCAGTTCAGCACTTTAGGTTTGACTTTTTAGAAAGCTAAAGTCTAGGAAGTGGTGATAAAAACAAACGCCAAATTTAGCAAAGTGATCAAACTTCATGAGTAGATTATACTTTGCCAAAGGCAGAGATCACATGTAGTGTGAAATTTGAACGGGGGAAAGGGGGAGAAATTCTCAGTCACCTTCAGATGCTTTTCCGTATCATCATTGCCTTTCGTTCTTTTTATCTTTCCGGAGGGGCGAGTACTTGTTCATAACTTGATGATTGATATAAGATCCCTCCAGAAGTAAAATAATATATTATTGAAATAATCATAATATTCAAGTTATTGAAATGGAATCGAAACTCAGAAGGCAGTACAAATTTTTTATAGCAATGGCTTAACCGTATCGTAGGACAACCAGAGCTGAAACGGCTCACCGGGCCATTGGGTCAGCTTTGGACCGGGTCATTGGGTCTATGCTCTCGACCCGGAAATCCGGAAGCCAGAGTAGCTTTTTTATTCTTTCCTTACCATACACTATTGCGTTTGAACGGTGTTTCATACAGAGGTGTCCGAGACAGGGGTTATAGCCCCAGAACACGGAAAATTCGACTCGTATAACTTCTTAACAATAGTAATAACACATGGAAATACTCTCATATCACCGGAAAGATCAAATAATAGGCCCCAGGGGTGTACTAATAACTATCGACTGAGGTTAGAGAGAGAGAGAGACAGAAAGAAAGAAAGATAAATGGTATCATGGCTTTCGTTCTTAAGTTCCATGTTTTTGAACCTACATCACATCAGATCAGATAACTGTTACTATATGCTATGTTAGGCAGAACAATAGATATTGTAGATGAATATTACAATATATTTCAGCAGCTTTTTAAAAATGA
>JAGDQP010048553.1:0-14720 GCA_022664845.1 Lepisma saccharinum
ACGCACAGCTTAGATAAAATGGGGCAGGGATCTTCGTGTTGGAACCATATTTCACGTCGCACTTCACAGTACGGCAAATGTATATGAACTAACTCGGCGAACATGCAATCCACTCGATCCCCCATTGTTTTCAGCTTCTTATTCACCAAAATGCACTAAACCGCACTTACTAACGGATGTCAATTCGATGGAACAACAGTTCACACATTTCAATTCACAAAGCACTTAACAGTTACGAAGAATTGCAGTTGTAAGTACATCCACCTGAACCTCCGTAATTCGGCAGCTCACCTATCACGTGAACACCAACGAACTGAACGAAAATGCTGTCTGCTCCAAATCGTTGGCGTCTCGGGCGTTAACGAGACTTGGGAGACCCCCGGTTCCTATATTGAAAATGCTTGCATTTGACAACTCTTTTCACCCTTCAATTTCATACAATAGTTTTTCCGCACCCTGTATTTAAAAGATTATCTCAAGCTTTTGTTTATTCGCCAAAGTCAATTTTAACCCTTGGTTTCTGGAGTCGACCAATATAAGTTAGATTTGTCCACTTTCTGAAAATATGCTGTTACAGAATGTTTATCTTTCTTGTTAAGCCTATCCTATTCACATCTACTGCTTGAGAATTTAAATAACACATGCGTTGTTCCATAAAACTTAATCTGAACATGAATTATGTACAACATAAGAAGAAGAACGGGAATATAGGTTGAAACTATTTATATAAAAATATTTTGATACATCCTCGTATGAGAGCTTTGAGAAACTTGAGGATCCACGTAACCTAATGAAATTTCTCGACTCGCACTCTGAGAATTGTTTAATTACCTTGATATCAACGCAATTCTACCTGCAAACAATTGCAACTAAACCCGTGAAGTCCAGTAGTGCAATAGCAAAAGCAGCTTTTGTATTGGAACGAATATTTGTTTAAGCTCACTTCAATGACTGGCAAGAACTATTTCCAGAGTTGGAATTGTTTCTAAATTTTAATTGAACTAAGAGAACCAATCTTAACTCTTTCATCATACAAACTTACCTTAAATTTATTTAAATACTTTTATTGAAAGCTGAAATGAATATCCTTGAACCAAGGATCAAGAATGGTAACAACAGAAATAAACAATCGTGCGATTCTGAGAAAGGAAATATTGAATTAAAAAAGTACAGCTTTCCTGGAATTAGGAACAGAGTTGCCAACTATTTCCATTGTTAGAATAGTACAGTATACACTAAATTGTCGTATTTTAACTAGTTATATCGTACACTTGGAAACACGATTATTTAATATAAACTACTACACTGTAACCAATAACCGTGAAAATAAGTGCCTCCTACCATGAAAATTGTACGGTTTACCGTGTTTTTAGAATAATAGAAGGAGACCATTTTCCTGTCAGACTACTTGTATCGAGCATGCACATTGGAGAAAAAAAATCCCAATTGCGTGTAGTGATGGCGCGTCGATTTGCTTGTGTTGTGTTGTATATACTTCGTGTGTTGTGTGTACTGTTTATGTTGAAGATAGCTGGAAATTCAAAATTAAGAAAGGCAATGTATGGGAAAGCAACATGTTAATTTATGAACCTTGTGCGGTAAAAAAAACTAAACTTTAGTTGGCTATGTGAAACGCAATATTTTCTTTTCAGAACCATTCCCCGACCCCGAGAACACACGTAGAAAGACTTCCGGTACACTCTCGCGCAGGCGCAGAGCGTGAACTATAAGTAACACAGACAAGCGCTTCTTCGTCAGCTCCCAGCTTAGTCCAGTGAGGTGAATGTAGGGAGCTGATCCGGAGGTCCCAGGATCGAACCTGGAATGTTTACCTTTACTTTAAAAAAAAAGTAAATTAACTTCTTTTTATGTATATACGCATTAGGAAATTTAATAAAAGTAATAGATTTAATATACCAAATAGAGGCCACTAAAAGCTAGGAGCAGGAGTTTATAAAAACGAACAATATTATTTTGCAACCTGGTCAGCCGTTTTTATGAAACATTTTAGTGGCCCGTACATTTTAGGGCAATCGGTTGGCAGCGAGAGTTGACGGTAATCGGTCAGTAAATTTAAGACGATTTTTTTTACTGTGTATAACAACATTCTTTAATAAAATACAATATTTAGGCAAGGCTACGAAGAACTATTCCCCCTACACATGTCGTAAAGATTTTTTGACTCAGTTGAAAACATACTATGCATGACAACATCTGTAATTAATCTTGGGAAGGGAGTAAAACACGGGCCCAGTCCATGCATTGTGTTAGGTGTAAATTGGGTTAGATAACCATTGGTTAGATTAGGTTAGAAAAGTCAGCTTAGGTTTTCTTATTTATTTCTACGCGAATCACTCTCGTTTACGACAACGATAAAATGCCTGGAGTCAAATTCCTTCCTACAATGAAAGAGTCGTAAAATTCGTTGTTCCCTTAGAGCTCTAAAGTTCAGAGACGTCCTGAAAACATCAATTTTTGATACTCCCTTCAAGGTTCCCATTATATCTGAATTTCACTCGTAGAATAAACATCAATTGACTTAACGTACGTTTGTAGCAGATCGTACATCGTATTCAAACACAACTTATCGCACATTTCCATGCGGATCGTACGGAGTGGCAACCCTCATTATGGAATTGATAACGTTGTTGCTTTACGAAATATGCCATAATTAGATCCAGAGGTTTAATGAAACTAATTTGTTCCCATGCAGTGAAATATCCATTGTTTGCTTTACAAATGACATTTACTCCAATGCATTACACTGTCCTTAATACCTGACACTTGTTATTTTGAGTAAATAATAAATGAACCAGCATAATTGTAACAGTAAATTGGTTTCTGATTCCTGTCTCTGATGTCATGAAATAAAAGAACTTCTAGTTCATTATATTTTCGATATATCGTAGTTGATGAGGAAGTAATATTTGAAACCACAACAACTGAGAAAACGAACAGGAGAAATAAACTTTGAATATCATTGTTCGGAATTAAAATCTAAAATGGATTTAAAGAATAAAACATATCAATTAATTCTTTCACGATATAAATTAGGAAGCAAAGGTAATACATCTCATTATTTTAAAGAGTTTATTTGTAATCTTATATTGTCGAGGTTATATAGAGTGTCTGAAATAATACGACCGGGAGATGATTATTCACATTAAATCAAGAAAAAAGCTCCTTAAAATAAATTATGAAATTGTTTAATTTCCGAGTACATGCGTTCAAAGTTTTGGCGGCATCGTGAAAGAAAATAAGTGCCTCTCGCTATACTGTGCATAATATACAAAAGACTTGTGTTGCCATCTGATGAGTAAGACGGGAATAAGATCACGTGATACCGTCGAGAAATGCTATTGGCGGGAAATTATTAATTTTCATTGACTGGGATGTGAAAAGGGGCCCTCACAAAGCCACATCAGCAGATCACACAGGATCAAAGTCGGGAAACAAGAGCCGGATAAAAACAGCCTAACCGCCGACACATATGCAAGCACTCCAGACGCTCCCCAGTGAAGCCTCGTCACACTTCACAAACAAAAGGCGCCCCTTTCCCCTAAAGAAGGGTAAGAGAAGAAAGTGAAACTTCACTTTCACGTGGACAAGTGTGTAACACTCGCAAAGAGTCTCCATTGACATCCAGAGTGGAAGTTGACAAGCTGGACCAACTCAAACGGGTCACTCGAAAGCTATAATACAACTTCACCAGCCGAGGTCATGACCCACGACCACTCAACTGACGAGAAAGATAAGGAATCAGACTATCGAATCTATATTAAAAATATTATCTCTTATCCCAGGACATACAGGTACCAAGAGATTCCAAAGAGGGAGCACGCGATTACCGAAGGATAACTAAATCCGAAGCATAGCACAGAGATAGACATAAGTTGAAACGATGGAAAAGAAGGGGGGGGGGGGACATAGAAGAAAATAATTCCCCACCCCACCAGAGAAGAGAACGCAGAGAACAACCCACATCACCGCACAGAAAATGCCAGAGTAGCACAAACCTCAATGCACACGGACAACTGACTGGAGGCGATAAACTACAGTTTATCCAGGATCACATGTAATTCACCGAAGTTAAGTTTAAAACTCATATAAAAGCGGTGGCAACAGAAATATCTTGAATCTCTTTAAACAACGAGTACATAGCACACACATACATGCATTAATAATGGATCGCGCACTACGGTAAGACCTGCAGTTGAACATTGCACCAGTGACATTCGTCATATTCTAGCAGAAAGAGAAGGAGTAGAAGAAAAGAAAGTTCTAACATACTACCTATCTGCCAGAAGACAGCGATATTGTCCCCTGGTGTACAATGCCACTGTAGAAAATATTAAACTCAAACAGCGCTAAAATAAATTCCCTCATAGGAAAACACTAAAGCATTGAAAATTTAATGTACGTGCACTCACTTTTGGTAAAAGAAAATTAAACCTAATATAGCACTTCTACTGTACGCAACAGTGTAAGTCGCAAAGTAATATCAGTGTAAATTATTATTGCTGTTAAATAACTTGAACACCAGCTACTCCTACATGTGAGAAATATTTAATGAAATAGGTCAACCCTTTTCACTCACTGTCTTTTTTCAGTAAAATGACATGAAAGTTAAGATATTGACACAAAATCATTATAGATCTGAATTTCGATAGCGCAGTAATTCTAGTCCAGATTCTTGTTTCATAAAATGATGCTTAAATCACTGTTTCACATAAAAGGATTTCATTCGTAATTACAGAGCGTCGAAATTTATTTACTCTTTCTAACAATTTACATACACCGTAAAAGCTGGGTCAGTTCCACTAAAATCACTTTCTGAACTTCAAACATTAATCACAGCAAGTTACAAGGTGGGCAGAGTGAAGCTCTACACACTAACCTGTTTGAACAGAGCAGAAATTGACATTTCTGAATTATTTCCAAAACAAAATATTTAACATTTTACGTCATGAAATTTGGATTTCATTTGGGTTTTGCGATCTAGTCAGCTCTTGGACTGTTTAACTTTCAAATCCGGAGAAGAAGAAATAAATATGAGTAACTAAACCATAGAGTTAGGAAGAAAATAGAGAGAACATACATGACGTCACATGAAGCCAAATTACGGTTCATCGGCAGCCATCTTGTGTGGCCCCATTAAAGTCCCTCTATACCGAGTACTGTGAGGATTGCCTTTTTCGATAGCAGGATGAGTGCACTTCAGAGAGGCAATACCCGGAAAAGAGGGTCTCTAAATATGGCGTCAGTTAATATGGCCGAAATGCCTCGTCCCTTCCGTCTCTTGGCTTCATTCCCCTGTCCTACAAAACAGCCTAAGGTTCCCTCCATTTATATTCCTAACTCTATGAACTAAACCTTACCTTTAGCTCCTCCCAGGCATGGATAATTTGGCAATTTAAGTGAAATTTAAAAAAGGTTTTGAGTATTTGAAAATTCTACAATTACGGTTTAAATTTTGGTAATGGAAATGAAGAAATTGCAAAAATTATATTTCATTTGGTTGTTCTACATTACAGCATTTTATACATCAATGGTAAAGTCAACTGAGGTATAATGAGGCATTTGTATACACACTTTTGTGTTTGTGTAGGGTGTAACTTCCTCTAGGTCACTCCACCTTTTCTCAGCCTCTTTGGGAATTCTTTTAATTCAAATTAAGGGGAATATCCACGGTCGGAGCGTAGTGCTAGACGAAAAATTTCTGAATGAAAAAGCGAGCCAGCGTGACGTCGAACAGGTGACTCACCTAAAATGAGAGAGTGAACAGCAAAACTTCGTTCCATAGGTTTTCGTGCAATATTCGGCAATGCCTTTTGTAATGGGGAGTGAGGCTTTCAAAATTCTCTCTCTCCCTCTCTCTCTCTCTCTCTCTCACACACACACACTATATTTATATATATATATATATATAAGAGTGTGTGTGTGTTTTTAAAACTGTTGCGTAAGTATCCTTATATTAAAAAGTAAGAAACACGTCCCTCATCTGTCTTTGTAGCGATACGAAGTTATTTCTGATAACAGAAGAATGCAATACATACAAAAAAACTTTCCAATATTTAAAAAGAACTATTAGTAATGTAATAGCAAGGTTAAGTTGAGTTGCCAATCTTCATATTTAAAAAGGACGAAAATCACGATCAGCTCAGTTCATTAAGTCTCCTTAATTACTTTTGTTGTCTGTCCCTGGTACATTTGAGTTCTTCGTCGCAGTCAATGTTAACTACATATGCGCTTTACTGCAGTTGATATGCGAATTGTATGTAGTCATCGGGTATTACAACCTTCTTGTCTCATCCTGATTGATTCAATTATTACAGCAGCTCAGTAGCAAAGCGTTGGCGTTGTATCGCGGAGGTCGTGAGTTCGAACCCTAACGGGCGAACATTCTGACTGAGGACTTTTGCTCAGTCACAACAGGCAAATGCCAGGATGGCACCTTCAACATAGGCCCTGGGCGATATATTTCCCCTCCCTAATCCTAGCCAGAATGGGCCTGGCCTAAAGGGCATCCATAATGAAGCCTGCATAATGAATAATTCCATATACTGTCTGATGTACTCGATATCATAACAATGGAATCATTACGCCTAAGATGGGCTTGTCATGCAGCTCGGATGGGGAAAAGATAGATGATCATATTCTATCGTGATTGATAATCTGGAGGAAAGGAGGTCGTTGGGAAGACCAAGAAATCATGAAGGAACAACATTAGAAGGGATCTGCGAGAGGTTCGTGATTAAATTTGGTTGATCTTGTTCAAGGATTGAATCCAATAGGGAACATTTGTTACTGCGAGTTCTGTGCACCACAGAGCTACTTACTTATTAAAGCGAATGGCAGAATCTTTAAAAGTTGTATAAGCAAATGCAATCCTTTGCTTATGAAAAATCGTAGAGAAATACTTGTTAATATAAACAGAACAGCAGTGCGTTTTGCTCTGCTCAGTGGTCGCGTAATCTAACAACATTACTGACATTAACAGGTTCAAATAATTCTTAGAGCACGAATGAAAAGGGGATTCAGGGTGGCCGAGAGGTTTAGCGCACTCGCTTTCTCTGCGCGTGCTATCGGGTGCAATTTCCGCCGGGGTTCATTGAATCGAGTTGTCCCCAGTCCACTTTAGCAAAAACCATAGGAGCTCATCAGCTCGTTTCGGACGGTAACAGCAATTTATTCACTCACAATTGAAAAGAGATGTAATAGGCTATAGCAAAGGTGCTCTTTGGATTTTTCTTCAAAAATACGCTTAATATTAATAATATAAGAAGTTTCCCAATTGACAACCCACATAGCAAAATGTCGTCCCAATAATATATGACAGATCTCATGGCAGGATATCGGGACGTCCGTAGGACGTCCTGTTTAAGTCCCGTTTACATCCATGGGACGTATAGATATAATTAATCCTTCGTATAACTATACGAAGGCATTTCCTTCGTATAGTTATAATTAATTAAATAATAATAATAGTAAGGTCGATTTAATTTATAGAAATTCCAGGTAGGTAATCCCGCACGGCTTTCCGGGGGACATCCAGGGGACCTCCATACGGGATGAACTGTTTGTATTGCCCACAGAACGGACGTCCTTAGGATATCGCTATGGGAGCTTGAGAAATCTGACGTTAATGGGATCTAAATGGGACGTCCCAGGGATGTACTCTGCTATGTGGGAACAGGTTTCACTAATCATGGCACGCCAGATTAGATGTTCTGTGGGAACAAAAGAGATTCAGCGTCAATGTAAAGCCCTCGTTCTTTGAACTCCTCCCTCGGATGCAAGGCTAGGACAAAATATTATCTGTTCACCTGGCCACGGACCTTTGGCTCATATACCTGTTTCAGTCCAGAACCAACCATTTTCATATTATTAACTGCTGAAATATGTTTTTTTTACTATCAACATATCTCCAGTCCTGTAAAAGAAGTTCAAGCATGCAATGTCATGTTACAATTAAACGCGAATCTTATGCAGACGATAAAAGTTGTTGAGGTTATACAGAAGTGTGTTATAAGAGAGAGAGAGGGTGGCACATGCAAGTTACAATTAAGATAATAAAGGCAATTGATAGAACGAAAGTATATCGTGTATGGTGGTGCGCAATAAAGATTCTTCTTATCTCGTCTGCATGAGGTTCGCATTGAAATGTTGCACGGTATTTCATAGTTGAACATCGTATGGGAGATTTGAGACGTGTTGAAGATAAAGACTAATCTTTCAGCAATATATGATGCTGTTATAGAATAGGCAAGGAATTATGTATTGCGAGGGTCTAGCATTTTGTTCTTTATTGAACTTACATTTATGGGCCAGACAGATAGCTATGATTAAACGGTAACATTTCTGAGGGACTTCATGTGGCAGGCGTAGCCTGTAAGGTGCATACCTAGCCCATAAATATAAGTTAAATAGAAACTAAATGTTATACACCCTTTTCCACTATATACAAAAATAAGTGGTCACCTACTTGAATAGTTTGCTAAGATCCTTGCTCTGTTAAAACCGGGTGGTGGCGTTGCTACAATGTCCCTCAACCTTTCACTTAGCAAGCCAAATGTCATAATGGTGCGTGTTTAATTTAAGGGATATTACACGGCTGGGTACCTACTGAGGTGGCATCCCACGATTATACCATGACCCATGTCCAACAGCTAAGTACCATGCGCCAGGTCCTTCGGAAGTTGTTCTCTTGCTCACTGAAAAATAGCAGCTTCACGTCATCTGATGGCCAAACGATAACAATCACCGTCACGGAGCCATCAATTACATGCTGGTAGATAGTGTCAGACATGTCAACCTAGATAAATTCGAATTCGGGAGAGTGGTCAGTCTGGGAGGAAGGAAATGCGGGAGCTTGCTGAGAAACTAAAATCATTCTGAAGAGTTACATTACAAACGCAACACGTAACACAGAACACAGACTTTAAACGTTCTAAACTACAAAATCTCTCACGCATTTGTTTAGCTTCTCGCGCATTTTATGTGAGAGTTTGCAACGAAATCAACCAACATTTATCTCTTGAACAGGGGAAAATAAATTTTTGTAACTGGAACTGTGAAAAATATAGCATTACATTCAATACTTTGACCACCAGCCGACGCAGTCCAACATTTCATTTATTCTTCTCGGCATTGACTGCACTAACGAAGAACATAGCCGTGGATGTCTTCTTACACTCTCGCATACATCTCTCACATGTTCGCTAAGAGCATCAACTGTTCGTTCTCGCTGGCATTCCCAGTCACGGACCATTATCGCCAAGATATGCTCAATAGGATTGAGATTCTGTGATTTGGCAGGCCAATCGAGAACGTCGATCTCCAGCTGTTCCGCAAACCAAGCTTTTGTAATACTGGAGATGTGCACACTGCTATTATTATGCACATATTTAATTGTTTTCATCTCATCTGCTGGATAGACCGCTCGGACAGTTGCTAGCATACAGTCCTGAAGAACTTCCACGTATTCTTCAGAATCCATTCTAGAGGACACTTCAACTCCTGCTGCAGTCATCCACCCCCAGAATGACACACTAATCCTACCACTGCGTGCTCTAGCCACAATATGCTCAGGGCAGTGTCGGGTATTGTTGTTTTGACTCCAGAGAAAAATCCTATAGTCCTCACCAGATGAGAAGACCTTCTCACTTGCGTATACCACTGTTTCCCAAAAGGTATCTTCAACAGACAAATACTGCAGGCAAAATGCAATACGGGAAGCTCGATGATCATCTGGGAACTCAGTTTTTCTCGCAGCTCTTCTGTGATGGATTGCAGTAGCACGCAGGCGGTTTCTTACAGTGAGAACACAAACTGGTAAATTTAAATTTCTGGCCATGGATGATGATGGTACGACGATTTAAGTCTAATAAAGTTTGATCTTGTTCCCTAGTGGTCTTCGTCCGCACACCAGGTTTTCAAACCATCTTCGCCCTCTTATTCAAAACGATGAATCCAGTAACGGACACAGTCTTCGCTGTATCCAACAACAATAGCCATTTCAGATATGGGCCGTCCACACTCCCACATACCAATTATACGACCTCTTGCAACGGGTAAGGCATAGTGCTGCAAACACCAAACAACAGTTTCAAGTGACTTTCATCGTTGTTTCGTGCTTCCATACACAAGATTGCTACAAACAAGCCACCTTTTGTAACGAATTAAACCTTGATTCTGCCATTAATAGCGTTGGTTACCTTACACACAGAGGAAAGGCAGTAAATAGTGGGATCTAGGTTCGAGTTTCAGCTTCAATGCCAGTCAGCTACTTCCTTCCTCTCACCCTTTTTAGACAATACACTACATACTAAAATAGATTGAAATTCATTTTTGTCTATATAACATAGAGTGGAAATGGGAAATATCGTCACAGCCAGAACGTAATCCTATTCGGCAAACAATAGTTATTAATATTATTCCGTTTTTTAAATGCTCGGACGAACAGAATTTATAATTGTATTCCTAAATGTATGTGGCTTCGTTATTACCATGAGAAAATGTAAATTATTAATTAATTATAAGTGAAACTCAGCAATAGAAATAAAATCACCTAAAGAGTGTAACATCCTATTATTTTTCACAAATACTGTAGTTCTATCAGCAAAGAGACGATGAAAGAAAGTGAATATTCCGACAGAAGAATACAGACACCCATGCCCGTGGCAGTAACACAGTAGAATTCGTGCTTTTGAATTGGTTTATCGGTTGAGGTCTGTTCGACAGCGTGTAAAATGAATGGCGTAGAGCAATCTGCATTTAGTTAATTTTCATTGCTTTATTTTTTGTATATGCCATTTTAGTAACTTTTGATATTGACCCGTAAAGATTATATGAGTGGAATACTTGTTAAAATCCGCACTCAACATATACCAGGTGTATGCATAGGTAGTTTCCGGTTTACCTAAGAGATGGCGTCAAAGGTACGCAGCGTATTCATTTGACACATACGTCATTTTGTTCGTCTGACATTAAACTACAAACACACACAAGTTGAGTCCGCCAAACACTAGCGTCTTCGTTTTATCGTTCAGTGATCATGTCGAAGTTTGAGCTTGAAAAAGAACATTTGCGGCACGCATTGCTTTTCTTATTTAATCAAAAGAAAAAGGCTGTTGAAAGTCATCGTGTACTGGTAGAAACATATGGTGAACACGCTCCATCGATTAGAATATGTGAGACATGGTTTCGACAATTTAAAAGTGGTGATTTCAATGTGAAAGACAGTACGTGCTCTGGTAGACCACAAAAGTGCGAAAACGAGCAATTGCAGGTATTATTGGAGGATGACCCAACTCAAACTCAACAGCAATTGGCAAAAGCATTAAATGTGTCATAAGAAACAATCAACAGACGTTTACGAGCAGTGGGGAAGATCAATCAATTGTTAAAATGGGTACCACACGATTTGAATGAACGTCAAATGGAAAATCGCAAAATCACTTGTGAAATGCTGCTTCAACGCCACGAAAGAAAATCCTTTTTGTATCGAATTGTGACGGGTGACGAAAAATTGATTTATTTTGAAAACCCGAAGCGGAAAATATTGTGGCTTTCACCTGGCGAAGCCGGTCCTTCAACACCAAGGCCAAATCGCTTCGGCAAGAAGACCATGCTTTGTGTCTGGTGGGACCAGAGGGGTATTGTGTATTATGAACTCTTGAAGCCCGGCGAAACCGTTAATGCACAACGCTATCGCCAACAAGTGATTAATTTAAATCACGCATTGATCGAAAGACGACCGGAATGGGCCCGAAGACATGGCAAAGTGATTGTGTTACACGACAATGCGCCGTCTCACACAGTAAAACCAGTGAGACATACCTTGAAATCGCTTGGATGGGACATCCTTCCGCACCCACCGTACTCCCCAGACCTGGCGCCATCTGACTATCACCTCTTCGCATCAATGGTGCACGCGCTCGCAGAGCAGCACTTCAGCAATTTCGAAGACGTTGGAAAATGGCTCGACGAATGGTTTGCCGCAAAAGACAATCAGTTTTTCTGGCATGGTATGCATCAATTACCTGAAAGATGGGCGAAATGTGTAGAAGCTGATGGCCAATATTTTGAATAAAACAAAATTAATTTCCCTTGAAAATTACGTGTTTTCTTTACCCCCCAAAAAATGGCAAAAACTTATGCATACACCTGGTATGTTCCAGGCGGGATTTGAACCCATCGCCTAGGAGACACTGGCTTTACACCACACAACCACCTAGGCCGCCTATTTTCTTTCGTGTGCTAAGAGTGATTTGAACCTGTTAATGTGAATAACGTGGTTCGATATAAGCAGTCTCTGGGTAGAAGAAAACGCGTTGTTATTGGTTTATAATCCCCAGCAGTTCTCTCTACGATGTATCATCAGCAAAATGTTATATTCGTTTATACCACTTTCATAGATTCTGTCACTTCCATTATTATTGTTGTTATCTTTTGATGATTGCAGTCTTTCGTAGTGATTTTGCCAGACTCCTTCTCTGGGGGTGTCACTCCCGAATCCTTGAGAGCACCCGCATCTTTAAAACTGTTACGGTGAAATATCGAAAGAAACCGTGAAAAACTCCACTTACACCATCCCAATTTTTCCTGTATACCCCCACACGGAAAATCTTAGCGGAATCCCTGCTTTCAAGACCTTTTCTCTCTAAAACGTTCCGATGATTGCTCAGGACTTCTGGTGAGCCGGAAAACAAAACAGGATGAGAACCACTGCCCGGTTTTACACAAAATCTCTGATATTCCAAGAGGGATCTAAACTGGATATTCCTGGAATATCCTGTGCTATATGTGTAGTTAAGGTATCATCGTGGAAATCTTCAGTCAAGATGTCTAACAGTGGGTCATACCAATTCCGAGACAATCACTACACCATAGGATCAGGATAGCACATTTTGGCTTTTTTAAATGCATATACGATTTATTCAAGTTTCAACATTTCGGGAACGTTGAGATTTTCCTAGGTGGTTGTAAGTTCGTAAAATATTTTTGTCAGTAACTCAGAACCATACAATTTTACGATTTCTGAACCATTTACACCTGAGGCGAATCGTTGAACTTGAATTTAACTTTTAAGTCCTTTAGGCAACTTTGGCTCAGGTCGGACGGATGCTGATGGAATGAATTGGTGGAATGAAGAAGTGACGGGAAACGGGAGAACCCCGAAAGAACCCACGTACACGTTCTTTGTCCACCACAAAGTCCACATGACATGAGCAGGGATCGGACCGACGACCCACAACACCAGAGCTGAGCTCTACCGTAACTTCTAAAGCGATCGCATTCATTTCGTCGACAATCATTTTGTCGACAGATCATCTTGTCGACACTACTTTACCGACAGGTCATTTTGTCGACAGGTACGTTTCGTCGACAGCTCATTTTGTCGACAAGTACGTTTCGTCGACAGATCACTTTGTCGACAAGTACGTTTCGTCGACAGCTCATTTTGTCGACAGGTACGTTTCGTCGACAGATCACTTTGTCGACAGGTACGTTTCCTCCAGTAATAAGTTTGTCAATATGTAAGTTCATCAACAGCTAAAATTTTAGACTATTCATTTTGCCTACAGCTAACTTACGTTACGGGTTTTTAACGGGAAATTAAATTGATATTCATGTAGCAACTTAATCACCAAACTAACTGAATTTGCTAATTTTTTCTATTTCGTATACGTTTTACTCCTTTTCTCAATTTCGTATTTTGCAGTGAAGGGTATCGGGAGAAAACGAGGAATGTCCAGTTCTAGCAATTTTGTGCTGTATAGCTCATTCTGTTGGGGAAAATTGAAACTACAAAACTGTGAAAGAGCGAAGGAAACCACTTCTAAATGACCACAGGAGACAATTACCTTTGTCAAGCGATTAAGGTACTCAAACTTGATTTTCTCAATAAACCTGTTTTGTGACATTTCTTGTTTTCTCCCGTTACTCTTCAAGTATTGTGTAGACTGCGTACGTGGTCAATAGATGGACATTGTCACTGTTAAATAGGAAATCAACACATCGTTTGTCTTTGTTATTATTTTCACAAGTAACGACTCAATTCTTTAGAAAGTATTTTGCTGTAGTCTCCTGAACATATTAAAATTTACATTCTCAAACCTTGTTTCTCTTTCAAAAGTATAAACTTAAAAACTGCTGGAAGTGTAATAAAGGAATCTGGGCTTGTAAACCAATTATATGCAGTAAATATTTTATGTCACATAATGGTTTTAGTTTGTTATGGAGTATCATGAGCAACAAATTTTACCGCTCGATGTTAGAAATACAATTTATTATTTAACTGCGTATTAAATACACTCTGTTAAAGCACAACACAACGTTTCGACTACGTCTGTAGCCTTTAACGAGTGTACAGAATAATTTTTTTAATATGCTAGACCATATTTATTTGTTTCATGAGAACGTTGTTTTTTTTCTTTAACTCTATACACGTTCATGACGGTTACCCATTCTTGGTTTAAAATTCCGCATTCGTTTTCATTAACATTATTCGGAATGTAGCAAATACGATATCCTTCTCTATACACAATAAATGTAGCAGGAATGATCTATGTCTGCGTCTATTGAATTTCGTGTTGAAGCACAGTAAAGAACTAACGTCATTTAGTCCAGTGTCCGATTTGTACAATTTCCAGAGATGTGGGTGGGATTTTTTTCAGAAAGTAGAATACCGTTTTTATCCGTTCATATCCCTGGCT
>JAGDQP010048554.1:0-14720 GCA_022664845.1 Lepisma saccharinum
AAAAGTTCCAAATTTATATTTGAATTGAACAATTCATGTCCATATGTCAGGATTGGTCTTAAAATACATATATAAATTCTAGTTTTGATTCTGAAAGAAGTATTTGATAGTAAGATAGATTTCAAAGCCGAAAATACCTGTAGTCCTTTTTTTCTTCTATCTCGAATGTGTAATTTGAAATTTAATCTTTGATCTAAGGTGACTCCTTAATATTTAGCGGTTGAGGTTGGTTTGATTTTTGTTTTTGTTAATATCTGCTATTAATTTATAATTTGAACAAATTGAATTTTTCGACAGCTTATGAACATAAAACATCGAGCTGCAGCACTAGACCATTTACAGTAACAGACAATGAGAAAGACAATATTCTCAAGAACCAGATATTACGTAATACACTATCACTTTAGTAAGACTTCTGTATTATTATAATTTTATATTTTTATAAAATATAACAACAACACACTTTGTAACACTTCTGAGAGTCTTAGTGATGAATTTCGTGAAGGTCGACCATCCAGCGAACATCGATGTACTTCGTGCAATCATTCAGATGGATCGACATATAAGATATGATGAAATACAGTCATCCATAGGCATAAATGTGAACGCAATTCATTCGATTTTATGTCACTAATTGTATGTGAAAAAATCCTGTGCGCGTTGAATCTCTTACAATAATTTGCCGAGTACTAAACAGAAAGTGCTCGTTGCAAGTGGTGCAAGGAGAAATGAAATCGATTCAACTTAGGATGTTTAAAACTCGTTAATAACATTGTAAGTGGTGACGAAACGTATGCATTGGAACCCATGAGAAAGCATCGGTCTGCTGTTTGGGTATTTCAAAATGAGGAGAAACCAAAAAAAGCTTATCGTTCTCTAAATTTAAAAAAAAGAAAAGATGCATTTTCTCTAAAACTGGCCATGTGGGAACAATGACTCTTGAAGATAAATGTACTGTTAATACTGATTGGTATATAATAGGGTTGGCCGATTTTTTTCAGATATTAGGGTTCGAGTTGTCATCAAAAGTTGTGCATTGGTACCAAATAAAACCATGCCATATATGGCCGTCCAAAAATAATATTTAACCGGGCCCCTGGACCCTTCTCTAAAGGGCTCAATTGTTTTTGGCAAAACAAGTAATAAAAATATGATACCAGTTTCCATATTGTAGGGTTCGAATAGTTATGAAAAGTTGTGAATTGGTACGAAATTTAGCCATGTCAAATGTGTCCCTTTTCGGCCGTCAAGTGCTTTTG
The DNA here is from genome assembly GCA_022664845.1 of Lepisma saccharinum. Classification (NCBI taxonomy): domain Eukaryota; kingdom Metazoa; phylum Arthropoda; class Insecta; order Zygentoma; family Lepismatidae; genus Lepisma; species Lepisma saccharinum. The sequence goes on from JAGDQP010048554.1 coordinate 1,260, forward strand.
GCCGTTTTCAAAGAAACATTTTCTCTGCCTCGGCTAATTTTTTTTGATCCGGCTGTGTTTTGACGAACAACTTTTGCACGCTAGTTAAACTCAAATCACTAAAAAAAATCGAACGTTTTATACTCTTTACAAAATTGAAATTTTCTCGGGCCCCCGTGATCCGGCTAAATATTTTTTGCTCCGGATTTGTTTCGGCGAACAAGCATAACATACATTTTACAACTTTTGCACCTTTCTCAAACTCAACTGACTAAAAAAAGGTTTTAGGTGGGCCGAAAATGGTAAAAAAAAAAATGCTAATAAATTTGAGTTTGAGTAGTGTGCAAAAGTTGTAGAATGTTATGTCTGTTCGACGAAATACAACCGGATCAAAAATATTTAGCCGGGTCCCGGAATCCGTGAAAATTTTAGTTTGAAAACGGTCAAAAACGTTTGACAGCCAAACCCGCCATATTTTACATGGCTTCATTTCGTACCAATGCACAACTTTTCATAACTACTCGAACCCCACAATGTGGAAACTGGTTTCATATCTTTATTACTGGTTGCGCAAAAAAACAACTGGTCCCTTTAGTGGCCCAGGGACTTAGTTAAATATTATTTTAGGACGGTCAAATTTGGCATGGCTTTATTTGGTACCAATTCACAACTTTTGATTACAACTCGAACTCCAATATCTGGAAAACAAAAACGGCCCGCCCTAGTATATAGCCTATTGTTTGACTGAAGTAGTTCGTCAATTGCGAGAATACAACACTAATTGCCGCATCATTCTCCATCATGATCAACTTCCAGAAATAGTTGATCATCAGATAGTTAATTTTTGAAATAGCTTAACATAGATTTTTTGGCGCATCCACCGTACAGCCCAGATGTATCGCCAAGTTCTCGAAATTAGAAGATAAAACGCGAGGGATGCAATTTCCTACGATTTTGACCATCTGCAGAAGAAGTTGAAGCATATAATCTTCTAAGTGTAAGAAATGGTTTGATAATTGGTTCAAACAATTGAAACAATTATACACAGAATTGAAATTTGATAAATTTGAGAGAAAGAATGGAACAGTTTTCAGAGTGTAACATTTTCTTACTAACACTTCGACTAAACTTTCGGAAAAGATTGCTAAATTTAATACTGTCATTTCAAATAGAATTAGATGTATCGGATATAGCTTAAACATCTATCTTCTATATCAGGATCATCCGCAAGGACGGAAAGCTCCGTCAATGGAGATGTTATAACGTTGTCAGAGTTGGTTTCCAAGACAGTCTAAAAGTATGAGACAAATAATTAAAAGAAAAATGTAGCCGTTAATACGTTAATATTCAGTAGATCGAGCAAATTTGTGAAATTTCAATAATAATAATCATATACTTGTGTGAAAGCTGTTTCAACGAAGTACTGAAGATCAAACCAAGAATGATGGAGAATAACAAAAAATAAAAACCACTTCCCAATAAAGAAATAATTTTTCCTTCTTCAAATTTATACATGATTCCATTTACAATCATCGTCTAAATGTGTCATGCGCAGTCCAAACAGGTGAAAGAGAACTTCCAAATGAGTGCTAAGTTAATTTGCTATAAAACGTTCTCTGTCTTTACCAGCAACTCTCTTTACTTCCTCTTCTATCGTTTTGAAGTCCTCCAAAGGCCTCCTTCCTTTTTCCGTTCCTCCTTCCTGTTTTCTTTCTTTCTTTACTTAAACGAACGTTTACAGAAGAAAATAAACTTCCTGCTAACTTGGTAGTTATGACAGGCATCCTGAATACCTCGATAGAAAAACCATCTCAATTTGCCCTACTCTTGCTTCTCATTTGACGTTAAATGGAATAAGTTTTTCCAATATTGTCAATCAACATTATTTTCATTTCCTTACACGTTTTAGTCTCAAACAAGGAGTTTCAAATTAAAACGTCAGAAATGAATCTAATTGGAACCTTAATTAGTTTCTTCGTAGAACTTAAATTTCCTTTCCTCTGCATAAAACTCTAACGAAACCTCAGCATGAGAAAAAAAATAGATTTCACATGAGAAAAACTCTATTTTCAGAAGAAAAGAAAGAAAATCAACTACACAGTCTGTTGTTAATTTCTTTGACTGACATGTATGGACCAAACAGCCAACTGGGGCCTAAGCTCGTCACACATCCGAGGCATGACGTCTTTCGGCGCGCACTCTTCTAGTTACAGAGAACAGGAAGAATATGGCCAATGCTTTTGTCCAGGAACTATACCAACATCCACATTGTGGAATGAATAAAAAAGTAGGAGCCTCAGTCACTATGACCGACAGAAGGACTCGAACTTGCATGCCTCCCCAGTGAACATCCTTTTATCACGGAGGGAAAACCATACTGAAAATAATTTTAATCAGTATAACAAAGAAAAAATTGTTCTCCGTGACCAAAGTTCGGTCATCGCGCAAAATTATTTTGCTTAACCTCAACACACTGTCGTCTTCTGTGGGTACTTGACTATGTGTTGTGGGTTTTGTTAATTTGGGTCCGTATGTTGAAGGAAGACTGTAAGATGAGAAAGCAGTTCGTATAAAACAACATTTAACACCAAAAATACTCTAAGGTGTTGTTTTCGTTCTTGATAGGACTCTCTGTCATTCCTACCAACATTTAGTAACTGCATTTTCTCTCTATCTTTAATTTTCCGATGACAAGCATACAACTAGAGTTATTAGTTCTTTTACAAGTGAGAAGCTATTGGCTAAATGATTTTAAATTTGCATTCCTTCGGAAACAGCTATACACTATTTTAATGTATATTATTTTTTTAATCTCAAAGCGCAGAGTGTACATTATTTCAGGCTAAATTGGTGCCACTTTGTATAAAATAATTGCGGGGATATACGTGCCTACACAGTCATCATACTATAGTTGTTTCAAGAATCCTGCTGCTACGTATTTGTTGCTGTATGACCATAACAAAGGAACAGTGAAATTCGTTAAGGACATCCAAAACGCAACACCAGCGTCTTTCATTGTATTGCGGATTGTTACGAAACACCACTTTGGATGTTTACCAAAGAAGGAAAATCGTGGTATCTCCTGTTACTTTTTGTACATGTTAAAAAGAATTTTGGTAATTCAGTAGCAATAAATTTCATTGCATAATTTATGTATGTACTTCGTTTTAGCACAATATTTAATGTATAGAACCCAAATTATAGAAAATATTTCTACCACGTGACAGTTAAATATCGCAAAGATAACACCCAGTGACAAGTTTAATCCTTGTGGAAAGAAGATCACGTACGTGGCATAACTTTTTTTTTTATATAAAAAAGCGTTAACTCTTTATAATACTATGAAAACTACCCCGTGTTAAAAAAAACTAGTTGTGTCTTCAGTTTTTATCTATTATATCTGTTTCACTCATTGCACATTTTCAGTTATAATCTTCAGTTAATTATGTACTGCTTATATAACTTTTATAACTTTATAAAAGTTATATAAGCAGTACAATATAACTTTGTACTGCTTATATAACCATACTATACTATATAGTTGGATTTTCACCATACTATAGTTGGATTTTTATAACTTTCCCCTGTGCTGCGCAATAGTACAAAAGTCTATTAATACGGTTCAAGTCTTACATATACCCACTATGCCTCCTTCATAATTATGTTATGTTCGGGAAAACTTCCCCACATCCAGAAACAACTGTACAGATTTCTATGAAACGTAAAAATGTTATAGTTTAGGACGCATACTGTTTCTTAATATATCTAAGATCAATTTAGATTCTTGCTTGTTTAGCTACTCGCAACAGCCAAAAAGGTGTTTCTTAATCTCTCCAAGCAAGGACTATTGTGAAATACAGTTTTCATTTTTTCTCTTGTGGTCTTATCATTGTACAAATATGAATGTAAAAGTAGCCTGCATGTTTTTCCAACTCATCTGACATTTTTGTTTTACAGTCTTCATTGATAATAACGTTTTAACAAAAGCTTCAGTTTTAATTTCATAATAGATCCAATTGTCCCTACTTAAAAGATATAAGAACCCATTCGTAAATCTTCGGGTAATGTGATATAATTTGGCAATATTTTGTAAAGAACGTAATATTTCATTTTCACAGTATACTGATCTCGTCACCGGATATCTCAACTAGCAGCATAGCAGATAGCACCGGAAGCAAACATACGTTCTGTAAAATAAAATATCTTAAAATTGTTATATTTCCTAACCTACTAGAAAGAGATAAGACAGACGTGAGCCGTTATTCCAGTCTACTTTGCACATTGCTTTAGGTTTTGTATTAATATAAAACGGGATGTGCTTGAATTAGTTCGACTGGATATAAACATGAATAGAACTTCGAATTTCTCGTGCTAATTGTTTATGTCATTAGTGCTCAGTTTGTATTTAGATAATAAGACAATTATACTCTTGTGAATTACTTACTTTCAGGATATGTAATTTACCTTCAATCGTATGTTTCTACATCCTGCTCCATAATCCACAACAAAGCATAATCACTTATAATTTTTTCATAATTTAAGTTTCAACAGAATCATTCCACCTGAAATCAATGTTTCTTATTAGCGTAAACTTCGCGGTACTATCTTGAATCTCCCAAATCATAGTTGTATTTACCTGGTTTCTCTCCACCCCTGATCAATATACCTCTTGAACTAAATAGACCCGGGCTACCGCAGTTGTACTTCTAAGTTAAAAACTAAAGTATTTTTTTAATTTGTTGTTTTTAGTGCAATATGAACAGTGAACATCCTTAAAGCAGAACTATCCATGGACCTGCCGGAGTTGAACGACATCTTGGACGACATACAGGACATCGATGTTTGATAACAAGAGAACAGTGAAGAGAAAAGCAAAATAATGAGATTGACACCACCGGTAAGCCCCCAGCAAGCCATCAGAGGCGAAGCTTGTACCTCTAGGTCAACTATAGGTAGAGAGGTGATAATGAAGGCTTCAGAACGATGTGCAAACTGCTATTCGAATGTCATCGTGACCAGCACTCAGAGATCAGGAGAGGGACACCGGGTAGACGATTTAAGACTCCAGAAACCTGACTTGAATAGCTGCGAAGAGCGGAATTAAGTATCAACAAGGAGGTTACCATCCAGTTAGTACCGAAGTTGGAAGAATAGTAGAAATTCAGTTTGGATCAGTGCAAAGACCGCTTTGGTTCGGAGGCTACGAAGGAAGTTCAACGCGCCAATTGGAATTCGCATTACACTTCTTGAAGGGAAATTTACCACAAGCAACCAACAAGACTAAAAGAACGAGACGCATACTCTCAACAAGCAGAGATCACACGAGAGGGACAAGTAGACACCGCCACACAGACGTTCCAGAGGAAAGACCATAGAGAACCTGTTGGATATCTGGAACAGCCACAGCAATATAGAAGCACCATCCTTTTCGGGACAAACAAAATATTCTGAAAAATGAGAACTGTCTTTCACCCTAAAAGAAACTTATAATAAATGAAGATTCTTCTCCAAAAAATAACTCCAAGTTTCATAGAAAAAGAAGCACACCTACAACCAAGAAAAAAAAGAATGAATCTCTCATTTGTAAAGATTGAAAAAAAAATACGATAGAAGACTTAGAGAACGAACTTTTCGATCTGCTCCACACCTAAACCAAATACTCTAACCCTCACAAAGACCGTGAAAAATTTCAGGCAGAGCCTGGTCACCAGAGGGTAGTACGGTACGTAAAGTAAAAACAAATTGAAAGAAATACAAAAATAGCTCTTTAAAACGAAGGGAATTTATATGCAAACAAACATATCATTCATTGTATACGAGAGTGTATTGGTCAACTAAGCGAGATGTTAGTGCTGCTTAAAATCAGAATAAAACGAAACCGACCGCAAAATAAAGACGTGCAATAAGCAAACTTAAATAAAGATAGAACATCATTATCAAACTCACGGACAAATCAGGAGGAAATAGCCATCCTAAGAAAACAAGACAGTAAATAAGATTCTTTTCTGCAACCGAAACATTAAAACATTCCAAAAATAATTGATATAAGGGATTTTTTTAAAATCAAAACATTCGAATATATGTGAAACTAGAGTTTAAAAGGAAATCAACAAATTCGTACGGAAATCATTTAATGCAGTCCATAGCAACCTAGTAACCAAAATTGTACACATCCACACGTAACAGATTAAGGTCAATTGTACTATACAGTAAACTGACAATTCTAAATTCTATACAGTGGAGCAGCCAAATTCCAATACTACATCAATCGTTCTCTCCTCCTCTCTTGCTCTCTCTATCTATGATAATTGTTTGCTTACTCGAAAATGGTTTGTCGCTTCTCCACATCAAAGAGCAGTTATTTTTGCGGGGGATGTACCTGGGGTCCAAAATTCATCATATCTGGAGTCTAAAATTTGAGAAGATGTATTCTTTAGTGATGTTGAGCAGCTAGTGAAAATAACGTAAGGAACCCTTTATATGTAAAATGTATTCATATAAAAATTGGTGTAATATATGTATGTGTTATAGATTTGGAAAATTGTATGCCTTCCAGTAACTCTTGAACTGGTGTCACGTGTATACGAGAGCAGGTGTTGTAACTTCAGAAATTTGTTTGAAGTGGATAAATAGATGCCCAAAACCAAAAAAAGTGCTCTGTTTTCGAAAGCTGCACTGAGTGAGTACAGTGAGTGAGTGTCAGTGAGTATCTGGTAGAGAAACTTGTCTTCCTCCCACAAGCTTGGCGGAGATTGTACTGCCGACAATCTCCCACTCGGTGGATATTTGGTGGAGGAATTCCTATCCTCACACAAGCTTTGCGGAGATTGTATTACCGAGAAACATTTGGAGGAAGTATTCAGATATACCTCCAACTCGATAGCTCTCATGTTATGTTCCCACAGCAGCGTAAACTCACTACCGGGGCTTACGGAGGATCCCGGTGTCGAAGATAGCTTGTACCAACCTTTGTACAAGGGAGGTCGGTTTCTTGTACGTTATATGATGATCTCACTGATAAATTGATAAGACAGTGACAGGATTTAGGCACACTGTTGTGTGAGCTTTTGTTTTTATATTGTATCCACATAATATTTCTATTGCTGAATGCTATTGTGATAGACCCCAGTAGAGGGAAAAATTAACTTTATTCATAAAATTCAAAATAATAGAAAAAAATTAGGTTTTAGTATATTTTTATATTTTTCTTGTAATTTGTTCGGTGAAATGGAAATAAAACCACCGCCATGTTTCAGTAAAGATGTACAGAGTAGCAACAACGAAGGCTGATGAAATATATTGCAATCCATGACGTCAATCGAGATGTTATTCACCTTTGAGCAAATTAACCATACTCTTTATGATGGGAACGTCACCTTTCGCCCTACTTAAAGTGACCGTCTCCGCCAAGTCAGACAAACACCACACACACACATTTACTGTATGTACGAGTCGCTATATAAAGCCGATCAATCTTCTATTAAAACCTTCAGTTCCGTAGAGGGGCCTACAGAGCTCCAGTATCTCCAGATCCATAGAGGGGCCTTCAGTGCATCAGTACAATAGAAGTCTCCAGCCAAAGCATCAACTCCATTCTAAGAAGGAAGATCTTTTCATCTTCTGGCTGTGATAGAATTAAAAGCTGTAGAGTCTCATTGAACATCTAACTTCAACTAAATTTCAGGTATGAATAGAGGATCTGCTTTATATTGCGAATTCTAGCGTCTGGCATAATTTAGACTTTCTTAACTGTCACCTCCCGATCTGTATTTGCTCAAAGTTAAATAACTCCGGTAAAACCCGTTTATTCTGTCCATCGTTAAGAAACGTGGTGTGTTAAAATGTAATCATGTTACGTTCAATTAACACGGTAACAAACCCCTTTCGTATCCAAGTAGTTCCATGTTTAGCTAAGCTTCGTTGCATTAGAATCCCAAATTTAGCCTCTACCATCTGACATTCAAAGTTAACGCCCATAATGAACTCCCAGAGTTCACCACATATTTCACAACGATATTTCACACTAAGCAATCTTCGAAGAACGACATTATGTAAAACCTCTCGCTAATATTTCAACGTTTCAGTAATCGTCTGTTTCACAAATGTTCCAGGTATTCTTTGTGGACCTGGAGGAAGTCGTTCACATGGTAAAAGGTCTTCCTAAACTCAGGTCATAGTCAGAATACCTAACGTAAAGAAACAGCATTTCTCCCGTCGTTCACACTATTGCTTCCTCACCTACCTTTCTTACACCGTAATCGTATGTAAGTAAATAGTCTACATGTTGACATTTTTTTATATAAAGGTTTACAAATGAGTTTTCTTAGGTATACACGTTTCTACTGAATTTGACTTCACGTATGAAATCACTTAAAGTAAATTGACATCAAGAATTAATCTTAAGAGTAATTTGGTAAAGGAGAATACTTCTGGAAGAATCTATTATGTGGGTATGAAACGAATATGTTTTGTAAATCTACATCAATAAATATGCTAGATATTGTTTTATAGAACTCAGTTCGTGTATTCTTTCGTATCTACAACTTATGAGAGAAATTCCACTTTAAGTCCCATAATTTTATATAAAAAATACGTCACGGCACTCGAGGACAACAGACGCTTAAATATTCCTTTTCTTTTCATGGAGTAATGTAAATTACTAGTGGTAAAGACTAATTTGAACTGAAGGAGAAATGGGGACATCACAGACATGTTGCCACAGAATTTCGCGGACACTGGCAGTAAAAATGAACATTTCCTTTAATAGCATAGATTAGTAAATCCGTTTCTGTGTTAGAATACAAATGTTATATATAAATAATTTCAAGAGGATTAAGAAGAAAATCAAGAGGAGCAGTCTTCCCGTCAGCTAAGCCACTTCACTCACTTTCAGCAATGAAAAGTGTGGGCCGGTACATCAGACAATGACTTCGAAAGAGGTCTGGATCATCACATCTCCATCAACATAACTAATTGTATATCATGTAATATTTTATAATGTTCCTATACTTTTTATGTATTTGCAGGAACGGAACCAATATCAAGAGGCTCTGGGCAATTATAAATGCTTTCTACTGTCCTGTGTTTGTCTGTATATTAAACGAAAATAAAAATTAAATTCCCATACCAAAATTACATAAAATAAGCCTGGAGAATATTTCGGATGCCAGGCCGAAAGCTCCGCAACAACCCCTTCGATCAGAGGAGCAAAGGAGCTTCTTGGTTTGCCGGAACTCCAGCAACCTCCTAGGAATCTTGAAGTGTCCACCACATTCTGAAGTTAATATTGCAAAGGTTGAAAACTGGTCCCCAAATGTAAACTTCCAGGGAGAGTGACATAGTAAATATATGCTTCGCCAACATACCGAACCTAAAAATGGGAGGGTTATGTTCGAATAGTTTTTAAGATTTTTTACTCGCTAATGTAGAGTGTAGGACATTAACAATTTCAAATTCAATATGAGCTTAGTAATTTAATATTTTTCACATTACATGATGATGATATCACAGACTTTAAGATAATAAAACATAAGTTTATAATATACAAATAATGTGCACAGTTTCGAAATAACAAAGGAACCTTCCGTACGTGACAGTTGATTTCGGGAATCAAACCAAGCTCAAATGAAAGCATATCACAAGAAACCTACGTGTACCAAATCTTGGTCTCGAATTCGAAGTAGTTCTAGAGATATGAGGTCACAAAATTAGGAGGAGGAGGATGATGATCATGACGTTTTTTTTATTTATTTGAGAAGTTTCGGGCTCTTTAGAAGCCCATGTCTTCAATGTGATGTGAGTATTGACTTAGATGCGAGACGTATATGAATTTTTGTAAAGCAACTGTCGCTTTCCCAATGTATCTGATATGAGTAAAGCAAGTGTTGATTGGATTAAGCGAGGCAGGATGTTAAAAAATTTTGCAGTCAGGCTGGATGTTAAAAGCTCCTTCAAGAAAATTATGTGAGGTGAAGAAAGGATTTTAGGTTGGGTGCGGCATCTTGTGAGTGTGTCTAGAGGGTTGAACTGTGCCAAGGTTTTGGAGAATTTTTCGTGGAGATTGTGACATTCGGTGCCAGAATGATCTACAATGTGAATCTATTACATCTTGAAGCATGGGTATGTCCAGGTCTTCGTGAAGCTGTGGAATGCTGGTGTCTCGTGGATTTCCTGTGATGTATCGAGCAGCCCTGTTTCATCAAAAACAGTGCGACGGGAACTTCATAAAATGAAAATTCATGGCAGGGCCGCGATCGCCAAACCTCTGGTCACAGCAGTAAATGCGAAGCGGCGTATCCAGTGGTGCAAGGACCACAAGGAGTGGACGCTTGATCAGTGGAAACACGTAATGTATTCCGATGAATCGACCTACACCTTGTTTCCAACAACCGCTCGTGTTTACGTATGGAGAACACCGTCGCAGGCCTATGATCCAGACTGTCTGCGCGCAACTGTAAAGCATGGGGGTGGTTCTGTTACAGTATGGGCAGTGATATTGTAGTTTTCTGCAGGTCCCATCATAGCCCTGCATGGAATAATGAATGCTAAGGCGTATGAGGCCATTTTGGGGGACCAGGTTCTACCCATAACCCACACATTGTTCCCGGATGGTGATGGCATCTACCAAGATAATTTGGCACCCTGTCACGCTGCAAAAACGGTGCAATCATGGTTTGAGGAGCATGACCAGGAGCTATCACACCTCCCCTGGGTCCCACAATCACCAGATCTGAACATCATTGAGCCATTGTGGTCTGTGTTAGAAAGGCGTGTTCGGTCTCATTACCCTCCACCATCATCCTTTAAGGAACTGGAGCATGTTTTGGAGGAAGAATGGTACAACATTCCACACACCACGATTCAGGAACTGTATACGTCCATTCCACGTCGGATCCAAGCTGTTTTGGACGCAAAAGGAGGCCCCACACCATACTAGGTATGATTTTCACACTTTTTCAAACGTTGTATTTTTTTTTGTCCAACCCCTGTATTTGTACATGTATAATAATTTCGAATACTTTGGCTGATGCAGATATTATGGCTATCGGGCGATAATTTGTAGGATCATTACTAGTGCCGCCACTTTTTAGTATTGGACCGAAATCGGCAAGTTTCCGTTTGGTAGGGAATTTATAGGTAGCTATTGATTTTGTTGAAAATTACTTGTAGCAGATATTTCAGTATTTCAATACGCCTTTGATAACTTAGGGCGGTACTTTGTCAGGTTCAAAAGATAACCGAGGTTTCAGTTTCTTTATAGCGTCATCAACGTCTCTCAGTTAGACGTGTTCCAGAGATAATTGGTCTAAGATTTCCGAACTACTGTGTTGCGTTAGAGTATTAAGATTATATTTTGATACGTTGTGTGTCACTTGAAAGTTTTTCATAAATGCATTCGCAATAGCTGTTTGATCACTTAAAGACTGTCCCTCGTAATTAAGTACGTTGCATTCTGACTTTCTTCTTTTAATTTTTACGTATCTCCAAAAACTTTTGGGATCGGTTGGAATGTTGGGGCCATATTTATGAATAACTCCCAAGAGTGGGTGGCTCCCAGTGGCATTGAAATTATATATGACCCTTAGGGAGTGATACATAAATATGGCCCTTAGTCTCGCAATTACGCCAATATGTTTTATAACCATGAGATAATTCTCTTTTGGAAAGAACACGCAATTCTCTAAATCTATTATAGTGATAACTAACATCACCGATTGCTTGCTTCCATTAACTACGATGGTATGCCTTTCTCCTGACGAGTTTGATTATGTAATTTGGAAACCAGACCGGGTACTTTAGTTTAGATCTTTTACGTGGTACACATTTATCAAAAATGGCATACAATATATTATAGAAAGAATCGACAGCTTCGTCGACAGTTAAGCTATCAGATACACTCTCCCAATTTGCTGATGCAATGTTGCGATATAATTACTCGTAATTAGCTTTGGAAAAGTTGTTAGTTGTTTAGTTGTATTTTTGACATTTTCTTGGTGTCATCTTGACGCAATTGTAGCTTGTGTTTGAATAATATTCTTAACCTGTAAGTATACTAACCTGTTGTCCTGGTTTTGTAAGTCTGTGCATTAAGCGGTATTCGTTATCCGAGCACACGGCTACAATTCGCTAAAAGATGATATATATAAGGAAGGGTATAATGCAAACTCATGGAGAATGAGCCGTGAGCTCAATTATAGTTATTATCTCGGCATTCATCTCATATAATATTAGATTTGGCTTGATATTGTTAAATGAAACACAGAGGAATGACTTTGTATAGACCTAATTTAATAAACTAGTTGTAAGGTAAACGTTGAAGAGTACGTAGCAAGTCTCTAATACCAATAACAGTTCACTGAATTTAGCAACATAATAAATATTCAAAACAAATACATAGCCTAGTAATAGAATGGCAGCCAACTAACCTGTGACACTTGATAGAAGATAAATAGTCTCAGAAGGAATCAGAAGTGTGAGTAGAAGTTTCTTGGATCTTAACTTTACGTAGCACTTAGTTCGAGGTTGCAGAGCTAGAGCTGAGTCTAGTCACTGACGATCGATGTTATTGTTCTGCACTCAGTGGATGGTAGAAGAGCGATGGTGATGGCGGCGGCAGACAGCAGACCAAGAGATAACTTATAACATAATTGTCTAAGCCCGCAGGGCCTCTCAGGCGGATTTCTGGCCGATTTAAGGTCATTTTCGTCCTTGGAAATACATTATTTGTTGTGAGTATCTAATATATTTGTAGACAGAGAATCAGATCCAGCACCAGCACAGAACGTCCACACCAAACAGACAGCCAGGAAAGGCCCCATAAGGCATTCCTTCTTTGATATAATTGCATTAATTAGCTAGAATCCATCTGCTCCCAAAGTGCGCAGGAAGTGTGTTCTAAGCGAAATATTATTTAGTTAATTGCTAAATTAATCTAAGTCCTAATTACTAATTACTTGCACAGGATATACTATTAAATTAAATAAATAATGAGTTAACTTAATAATGATTTTTAAGTCTATTTTAGTTTTATTGTCCAAAGTCAGTTTGGAAATTAATCATTTAGAGTTTGGAATATAGATCGGATATATAGCTTTTATTATTATTTCCGTATGCCAAATGAATGTTGATTTTTGGTTTCCAGCTCGAAGCTTCCGTGTTTTAGCATGTTAAAGAGTGAGTTGATATTTTGTTCCCTGTATGTTTATTAATTAGATATGTAATAGTTCTTGTTATGTGATTTGATGGCGTAGAATTGTCACATTAAGTTGCTTAGGAAAGTTGAGATTGCCAATTCTTTTTTTTTTTAATTGAGTTCTTGTATCTTTCTCTACATAATTCCAAGTAGTCCAAAATTGATGAGAAGGTTATATCTCTTCTTTTTCAGAATTCCACTGTCTTTTTGAAACTTTCAACCAGTATCTCTAATTTTTTTTCAAAAAGTTCCAAATTTATATTTGAATTGAACAATTCATGTCCATATGT